>JBBPSJ010000238.1:0-35350 GCA_038093535.1 Boletus reticulatus
AATGTGCGGTGAAAAGAGTGGTATGGATAGTAAATGGCGAATCTTGGAACCGATGACAAGCTCGGCGTGACGGCGCCACTGGGATCACCGCCGTAATTTGGCCGGCCGGTGCCGATACTAGATTGTCGTTGACCCGAGCTCTAAGACTCTAAGTTTGTATGGCTCGAAAAAAAATATTCGTGTGACTGTGTTCTAGGACTCTAGGTATCGCGATGTGTGTTCATAAGAGTTCGGGAAAGTGGGAGATCTACACTACAAGAGGTATTATGAAAAGATGAGACGATGTTGGTGTCGCTGGCGATGGGATGTCATCTAGATGAAATACACTGGCAGATGCGCACAGACACAAAGAAAAGCAAAGAAAAAGAGGAACAAGAGGAACAAGTTCGAGAAAAACATTGTCAAATCTACCATCCTCGCTGGCACACCACGTTGGCCATGTCGAGACTCTCCTGCCCGAGAATGTTGCCTGCCCAGTGGCTACGACCGAGGCCCTCCCGTCTAAGTTTGAGTTTGAGTGCACCAAGGGCGCGCTCGGCACTGCATCCTGTCAAAAAGGCCATGTAACAAACGAGGATCGTCATCACGTCGACAGACCGATTGGGGGGAGTGACGATAAGTGTTTTCATCTCCATGCACAGGTCCAACGGGATGGGGAACTTGGGTGCCAGCTCCGCCCACGCGTCCTTTCTCGCCGGGAGGGTGAACGTGATGAAGTTTCGCGCAATGCGAATTTGTTCTGCGTTCAACGCAGTCCGCTCGCCGTCGTACTGAAGTGTCAAGGCGGGGCATGTCAAGTGCAGTGTGTGCGGCCACCTCACAAAGTCCGGTCGCACTGCCCAACTTGACGGCTTGATGTTTGTCTCGTCGGAGGGTGGATCAAAGGAGACGCGTACGATGTGAGTAAACTTTTTGGGATGTAGCGCTTGCAGGGCGGCGATTTCGCTGTCGTCGTCGGTCACGGCGACATAGAGACGATCAAATATCTTCGTATGGTGGGTCTTGCGCGCTAGATCGCATGAGAAGATTTCGGGGTTGTCATAATCCTCGTCAATGTCCTCGTACTCTTCGTGCGAGTCTCCATCCTGGTGTTGCCCATCTTCGGCTTTTGTGGGGATTGCATCGGTAGAAGGTTGGACAGTCTGAACATCCTCCACTGGGTGGGTGTCGCGCGCTGATCGTAAGGCAACGAGTCAGTGATATGTTTGTCTTCCTCGCCATTGTGCTTACCTTGGCTTTCGCTTTCGCTGTCAGACTCCTCAAGCTCCTCGACGACTGCGTCCGTCACGGGTTGGACGACGTTCTGATCGGTGGACTCGGCTGCAGGGAGGACTTGTCCGCGCAGTGGGCCTGGTTCTCCTGTCATGACCACATTGGTGGGTGTAGGAGCCACAGCGCCGCGCTCACGGAGCTGTCTGCGGAATTTTGGATGAAGGAAACGGGAGAAGATCCGCTTGAAGTTGGACATGATGGAAGGGTATGGGAGTGGTAAAACAAAGAAGAGGGTAGGAGTCACAAGTATACAAGAACGGGAAAAGTGAAAAGTGGGTGAGGTGTGAGAGGAGATGTTATCGCAAAGGACTGGGTTTATATAACCAGTCGAGGGCCCATCTGTGGGCCATTAAAGCATGTGTGGAGGATTATGGACGAAAACGTGCCACTCCACATGCTAAAGAGACCAATTTCTGAATTGGGGGTTGTGGATGGGGACGACGTACCGCTCTGGTTGTCACAGTGGTGTCCACAAGCGAGATTCGTAGTCAGCTTTCATATCCACACCGGTTGACAGGCCAGGGAAGTCCATGAGCGCGACAGCAGTCAGTCGGATACTTCCACCGGTGGGCCTTCACCGAATCACAAGCAAAGCGGCGAACACATCGACTTGCTTTGTCCCACATGCAATACTCCATTCGGACTGCTTAATTTATGTTGTCCATACAGTGTGGGCATGGAAAGCATGACTCACGTGTCTGAACTCAAAGCAGATTTCTCACCATTGTCCGTCGCTGGGGTAGTTAGGGAGCAGGACGATATTACCAATCGTAAGGGTCTCCCGCTTAACCGCCACACAAAAATGCAGTGATACTGAGTGATTGCCCACTCAGTATCACAAACGGTACATATACTGATTATCCGGGTAAGCCAGCGTGCTTGCACCAAGTCACAGTGGACCACAGACCTTCTCCGAATGGCATGGTAAATCACAGTGCGTGACTTATATATTTATCGTTCGTGCCGCACGATAAGCACCGTCAAGCGTGTGGCCCGGGGCTTGCGGACATCATGTAGTCTCGTAGTCACGGTAGCGTACAAACGAATATTCCTTTCTCGTAACTTTACAAATAAACATCAATATGATACATTTCCAAAAAAGGAGTTTATCGCTGGAGAGAACATCCTCGAAAGTTACCGAAGGGTCATCAAAGTACTAGGGAGTTCGTTCGCGAGACGTCTTCATAATTCTCGCCCTTTCGATACAACCGTTGGATACACTATAAAAGCACCGCGCGAGAGAGTCCGACCCCCAGAACATCACAATTGTGAGCATCATCACAAACTTCTCCCAACACTTCTACTCACATCATACCAACCATGTCGCTCATGTGCTTCCAATACGATCCTCTTATCGAGTTTCACCATCCATTTGACGTTACCCTCGCAATTCGTTTCCGGCCATCCGTTTCAGCGGACATCAGGCGCGGTAGTTCATTCTGTCCCAGGTTTGTAGATGCTATCCTTCAGTTGCATATCCAGCCTAACATTGAAACAGGATGGATATCAATGAATCAAAGGAGACCAACACGGTGACAGCCACCTTCGAGTTACCTGGCATGAAATCGGAGGATATTACCATCGACGTCCACGAGAGCCGTCTAACCGTTGCAGGTGAGGCGAGGAAATCCGACTCCGATGAGAAGGGCGGATATACAGTCCATGAACGTAGCTATGGCAAGTTCTCCAGGATACTGCAGCTCCCCTTCGCGACCAAGGTAAGCTGTAGGATGCTATTTTAATACCGTCGGACCTTAGGATGCTGACCCAACGTGTAGCCCGATGATGTTAAGGCCAAGATGGAGAATGGTGTCTTGACGGTGACGTTTCCAAGAACGAACCCCGAACAGCAAGCACAGCGCATAACCATTCAGTAAATGCAACATCTCGTAACTAGACTAGACATTTTAGCACACGAACAATGTAGTGGACACACGAGTAAAATGAGTACAGCGTCATAAGTTGTAACTTTTGGAAATCATGAGTACAGAACTGGACGCACGAACGAGACATAACGCACATAAGTACACGCGATTCACGGAATTGAACGTTTCGCGTCCCTCGCGCTGTCCGCAGTGGTTCATAGACTGGCGAGATAATCGTGTATTTCACCACAAGCGACGACATCCTTTATTGTCTTTACATTTACCTGCTCGAGGAGCGGAAAGACAGCTTTCAGGATTGGCGAGACTCGCTTGGCATCATCAATGGGCGAGCTTCCAAAACCTTTTGGAAAGCTGGGAAACCGCGCGGGCGCAAGCACCGTCACAGGGATTCTGGAGGTCTACCCACGCCTCTAGTGTCGACTACAATGGCAAGCCTCTGTAGGCAAGGGCGGCGTTCGACGAGTTTATTTAAGAAGGCCCTTGAAAGTGGGGATGTCTACGAGAGATTCGTCATTGCTCGACATCCAATGACTGAAATCCAATGATTGAGTAATTCTTCGAGGAGCGGCGACTCCGGCGAGCGTTTCCAACGCGCTGTCACCCATAGAGAGCGCGAGAGACTTGAACTCGGAGAGGATCACCGAACAAAAACGATTAAATGAGAAAAGTGGTCGAATTGATTAGTGTTCAAATAGACAATGAATTCGGTCGAAACCTCGGGCCTGGTTGAATCCGACGGCGCGCTCGCAACTCGTTTCCAGCCATCTGTTTCATCAGACATCTGGCCCACGTGAGGGTTTTCAACGTATAGACGATGAATTGAAAAGAATGATCCGCGTGTCAGCGGAAAATGATGAACGAGGATTGATCATCATCATGCGTGCAAGTAACATGACCTAGCGTGGGGACGTATCCTGTTAGACCCTACCTTGGTGATATTTGAGCAGTGGATATCACAATCTTCTCAACTGGATGCGAACATTGTAGTGGCGCAGAGACAACGCAGAGAGCAGGATAATAGCCGAAACGTAATTTAATTTATGGTCAAATAAAAATAATCTAAAGCTCAACCATTATTTACCAACGAATCGTCGACTCAGATTACATGGACAGAAGATCTTCTGCCTTCTTTGACCGTGATACGATCGCGCACTTGAACGGCTTGACATGCCTGCAGCACCCATGTCTAGCAACTCCACACCAGAACAACTCCCAGTGGAAACTCACCGTACAATCCCTTCTTTGACGTCATAACTCGGCACCAACTCCAAGCCATTCTCGACATACTTCGATACGTCCAGCGCTGCCAGCGCCGTCGCAACACGAATAAAGATGGACAACTCCGCCAGGTGCACACCGGGACAAGACCGCCTTCCCCATCCAAAACATGCCTCGCGCGGGTCTAGTTGCTGATTCTCACCAAGAAACCTCTCCGGATTGAACACATCCGGATCTGGATATATTTGCGGGTTGTTCAAGATGAACCTGCACCAAACATGAAGTCTCAGAAAATTTCGAATGCTGGCTACGAACCAGATATTTCCGAGAAGACAAGTTCCCTTGGGGATGAAATACCCATCGTAGATCACGTTTTGTGTAGTGACATGCATTGCTAGCGCTCCAGTCAGAGCAGGAAACCACATGCGAAAAGGTACATACCCAAAGGGATCACCACGTTCCATCGAAGGAGTTCTTTACAGATAGCATTCACATACGGAAGCTCATCCCGATCTTCTATGGTTGGAAGCCTGTCGTAGCCGACTACGGCGCCAATCTCCGCCTGTCCTTTTCTGAAAATTTCGGGGTATAGCGTCATCGCAAGGAAAAATGCAGATAGTGCGGATGGCGTCTGTCACCGTGATTTTCAGTCAGTTTATCCTGTCGACAAAAGATCCGCCTCACAGTGTCGGATCCACCTAATAAACCATGGAATTATGATCAACGTAAGTTCAACCATGTGGTGGCCATGCACTAAAACCATACCCATATACATGGAGAAAGAAGCCCACTTTAACATCTCTTCGTCCTCAGGAGTAACACATTCCTGAAGGAGTCGGGAAGTGAATGATGGTGCAGCATCACCTTTTGCCTAACTCGATATCAGTATACACACCACAAACTTGAAGAGGAAACGTACCAGGTGCTCCAATACAAATTGATGAGGCGTGTTTGCTGTCTCGCTCACCATTTTCCGCCACCGCTTCGCAACCTTGTGGAATCCGCCTCCAGGGAACCATTCAGGCACGTATCGCACTAACAAATCCTCTTCTTCAGTATCTGACATGATTCAAAGAGGCTCGGGAAACATACAGATCGGAAACACGTCGACTAGAAAACGTCCTGGCGTCGTGATAATAGAGAAATTGTGCATGGCTTTGTCAGCCATCTGAACGAGCGGATCAGCGTCTTCCTTGACACTATAGCCATGCGATATCTTCAAGATCAGGGAACCAGCCGTCCTGCCCAATATATCATATATGTCATGTCAGCAGCGGACAATCAAACCCGCACCTGCGACTATGCGCAACCAGATCATCAGGATTCTTCGATACATTTCGCACAAATTGTTTCGCCTCCTCTTCTTCAGTGAGATAAAACGCCTCTAGACTACTCTTGGTGCCAATTTGCTGATGAAAGAACTTGCGATGCTTTCGGTATGTGTCACCATATGGCAAAAAGATCATGGACTCCCCCCAGCCAACGAGATCACCACCCATCGTAAAGTGTGGTCTGTTGGATGTGATGGCACTCTTCTTCTCGAGTAGGTCGTTGGCGGCCTTGAGGGAGTTGAGAACGACGTATCGCATTCCCATCACTCTGAAGGATATGATTGGACCTGACGCAAGATCAGCGGCGGATTGTACTGTGAGCGCATATGCACTCGCCATATTTGCTGTTCATATCCCCAAACGTTTTATACGGTGCATGTGTCGGAAAGTTGAGCAGGTTCCCAACAAGCGGCCATCCAGATGGCCCAGGTGGAAGCGGAAGCGATGCACTCCTCCAGATAAGGCGTGCAATGAGGTACAATGCTAGACCGGCAAGGCCAATATCAAGGACATGAACACCCATGATGACGACTCAACATAATCTAGATGTAAGAGACGGTTAGTAGCTTTATACCGTCTCCTGAGTTTAAAAAATGTGACTCTTAGAAGCCACGACACGTAACTGGTGACACAGCCCGCAGCGTCTACCGACGCGGTTCAATGTGCCTCTTTGCCTCTTTTAGACAGGACAAAGTCGCTCTTGACTCCGAGTCACGCGTCGCGCATGCTCCATGCTTTCCTCCAATCTCGTACCACGTCGAAGAGTATCCTGTCTCTGTTTTGCACATCCGATTTTATCGCATGTGAACCTATTAAAGTTGTTGTCAGTACAGGAAACACCACATGAGTTAGGAGGCGAGGCTCACACAGGTTCATTGATTGCTATCATGTCACAAGCCTGAATGTGGAACTAACCATCATGATCTGACATGAAGCCCACGGCAGAGCTGCTGAAATGACAGGCAGTTGAGCCGCCACAACTCCACTTACTAAGTCGGCAGTGCGTGGCCCTGCGTTGTCCGCACCGTGGCCTTCAAATTATGTAGTACCGGATCGGTAGTACGAAGTACCAATGCCTCTGCAACTCGTGAAACGAAAGGGTACCACAGTGGTAGCTGTTTGGGTGCTGTGCATATAATCTGGTGGCGAATAACGTGTCCTGGAGGAGGACAGGGTTCAAATCAGGACAAGTCACACACCTATCAAATTCTTTAATTGGACGCGGTGACCGTGATGGCAAGGACCGTCGCGAGAGACGGTGGAGGACTTTATGACGTTACCATTACCAAAGGCAATTAAGGGTCTCCTACGAAAACGTTTTTTTTTTGCTTAAAACTGGTCAGGACCATTTTTTGGTCCACTGATCCGGACCTGGACGTGCTCGCAGGCGACATTTCCCTACCCTTGCTCTTACATGAGGCATTCCCCACATCAACACTTTCTTTTCCCTTCTCGCTCATGTCCAGACCAATCTGTGCGAGAGTGTGTGGTAAGGTAAGTCTCTGAGCGCAACCAATACATAGCTCATACCTTCTTCATTGGGTGGCACCTTGCTATCCTCATTCCGGCTCGAGCCTACAGAGAATTCTGATTCTGCCGAAGACACCACTTCGCCAGGCTCCAATTCCGCATCCTCGGTTGGCGGACGCAACGTGCGTGAAGAAGCTCCAGGTCATCCACCCTCAGGGGGCATAGCATCGACAGTGGCGGACCACTACCGTATGCACCCGGTAGCGCGCGGACGCCATATCCACTACTATTCATTCCATCAGGTCCAACGAATCTCGGATCCAGCACTGATGGATATGACGGTGCATACACCACGGGGCGAGCTGCACCAGATCCAACCCCACCACCAACACATAGCCGAGATGGGTTGCACACGCCATCCGCGAGGACACTCTGTGACAGGCTCGCATCATCGTGGCTGGATATCCAGTGGATCTAGTCACTGTTCGCATAGACGGCGAGGTACTGCCCCATCAGAGTGGGGTGACTACCCTGGGCATGGCTTTTTTCATGCTACGGTCGTTGGCATGCTCAGAACCAGCGCGAACCATGCCACAGAGTGAATACAGCCAAAAATTGAGGAGCTGCAGACTTACAGACAGACCAACTCAATGTCGAAGGAGCTGACTGCGACTCGTCTTAATGAACCCGGAATGGCTATGAACCATCTTGGCATCAGTGCTTGGAGTTCTTTGTGAACCATGAGTTGAACAAAGTAGGGTAGATTGGAGCAGCTCGCTGCATCAAGAGACGAGAGACGAGAGACGGGTGACGAGATACAACACAATCGATGTGTTCAAACGAGCGTGGAGTCCATTCGATAAAGATTGAATCGTTAACGGATACCAAGCTAAACAGGATCGGGAACATCAATCAAAAAAGAGATATTTAACAGACTTGTAATTGGGGAGAGCCGAGAAGTTGGAAAAGAAATGCATCTTCAGTTTGACACAATGGATGGCAAGTCGAGATGAGCCAGATAGAACCTTGGAGTTCTAATTGCATGCCCATGCACCTCCCCCTTTACCTTGTCGTCAACGTACTGTGGAGGAGCAATAAATATGGTCTCTGGAATTTGCTCGTATACGATGTATTTGGGCTCAAAGGGCTATTGATCACGTTCACCGTGCGATAAGCAAGAACTGATGGAACCCAGAACATCAAGAACACCGATACCACAGCCTTATCATGTATTTCAATCAGCCCAAGAAAAGCGAGATCTCTAAGTTCATACCGAGAACGAAGGACACTGCACGACCCTCCCAGGGATCAGCGCTTTGATGGCCTTGTTGTGAGGCATACCATTATTCTGGGGGAAAGGGGCAGGGAGGATGTGGACTTCTCCATGCATAGAGAGTGCAGCACTAACCTCGACGAGTGGCACGCCAAGTGCGCAGCGAGGCTCCGCAGAAATGACGGGAGATGCCTTTGTCGCTGCTTTTGGGGAGGAAGATTCAAGGGGGCTACGAGACGCGAGCAACGTTGTCATCGTTGCCATTTACGTTAGCGTTTTGCCAGTGCAAGTACGAAGCGAATGTTACCATTCGCATTGGATGGGGTCTCGTGGTTGCGTGGGCGACATAGTGACCGCAGAAAGAACGATGGCCAAAACGTACTTCAATTCATGACATAAGAATAAATAGTGTGACCGCTATAAATAACCATTATCTGCCAAACAGAAGGTCTTCTGCTTGCTTTGACCGTGATGCGATCGCACACTTGAACGGCTTGACATGCCTGCAGCACCCATGTCTAGCAACTCCACACCAGAACAAACCTGGAAACTCACCGTACAACCCCTTCCTCGAAGTCATACCTCGGCACCGACTCCACACCATCCTCGACATACCTCGATACGTCCAGCGCTGCCAGCGCCGTCGCAACACGAATAAAGATGGACAACTCCGCCAGGTGCGCACCGGGACAAGACCGCCTTCCCCATCCAAAACATGCCTTGCGCGGGTCTAGTTGCTGATTCTCACCAAGAAACCTCTCCGGATTGAACACATCCGGGTCTGGATATGTTTGCGGGTCGTTCAATATCAACCTGCACCAAACGTGAGGTCTCAGAACATTTCGACTGTCTGCTGGCTACGAACCAGATATTTCCGAGAAGACAAGTTCCCTTGGGGATGAAGTATCCATCGTAGATATTGTCTTGTGTAGTGACATGCATCACTAGCATCATGCACGCTCCAGTCAGAGCAGAAAACCACATGCGCAATGATACGTACCCAGAGGGACCACCACGTTCCACCGAAGGAGTTCTTTACAGATAGCATTCACATACGGGAGCTCATCCCGATCTTCTATGGTTGGAAGCCTCTCGTAGCCACCAACGGCGTCAATCTCTGCCTGTCCTTTTCTGAAAACTTCGGGGTAAAGCGTCATCGCAAGGAAAAATGCATATAATGCGGATGGTGTCTGTCACCGGCTTTTCAGTCAGGTTACCCTGTCGACAAAAGATTCGCCTCACAGTGTCGGATCCACCTGATAAACCATGGAACTTTGATCAACGTAAGTCCGGTAGCCATGCACCAAAACCATACCCAAATACATGGAGAAAGAAGCCCACTTTAAAATCTCTTCATCCTCGGGAGTAACACATTGCTGGAGGAGTCGGGAAGTGAATGACGGTGCAGCATCACCTTTTGCCTAACTCGACATCAGTGTACGCACCACAAACTTGAAGAGGAAACGTACCAGGTGCTCCAATACAAATTGATGAGGCGTGTTTGCTGTCTCGCTCACCATTTTCCGCCACCGCTTCGCGTCCTTGTGGAATCCGCCTCCAGGGAACCATTCAGGGACGTAGCGCACTAACAAATCCTCTTCTTCAGTATCTGACATGATTCAGAGAGGCTCGGGAAACACACAGATGGGGAACATGTCGACTAGAAAACGTCCTGGCGTCGTGATAATAGAGAAATTGTGCATGGCTTTGTCAGCCATTTCGATGAGCGGATCAGCGCCTTCCTTGACACTATAACCATACGATATCTTCAAGATCAGAGCGCCAGCCGTCCTGCCCAATATATCATATATGTCATATCAGCAGTGGACAATCAACCCCGCACCTGCGACTATGCGCAACCAGATCATCAGGATTTCCCAATGCATTTCGTACAAATTGTTTCGCCTCCTCTTCTTCAGCGAGATGATATGCTTCTAGACTACTCTTGGTGCCAATTTGCTGATGACAGAACATGCGATGCTTTCGGTGTGTGCCACCATATGGCAAAAAGATCATGGACTCCCCCCAGCCAACGAGATCAGCGCCCATCGTAAAGTGTGGTCTGTTGGACGTAATGGCACTCTTCTTTTCGAGTAGGTCGTTGGCGGCCTTGAGGGAGTTGAGAACGACGTATCGCATTCCCATCACTCTGAAGGATATGATTGGACCTGACGCAGGATCAGCGGCGGATTGGACTGTGAATGCATATATGCACTCGCCATATTTGCTGTTCATATCCCCAAACGTTTTATACGGTGCATGCGTTGGAAAGTTGAGTAGGTTCCCAATAAGCGGCCATGCAGGTGGTCCAGGCGGAAGCGGAAGTGATGCACTCCTCCAGATAAGGCGTGCAATGAGGTACAATGCTAGACCGGCAAGGCCAATATCAAGGACATGATGATGACTCATCGTAATCTAACAAGAGACGGTCAGTAGCTGGGGATTAAAAGTCGTGTTGAAGCTTTATACCGTCTCCTGAGTTTGAAAACGCGACAGTCAGAAGCTGCAACAGCCACTGGACACGTAAGAGTTGTCAGCACAGGAAGCGCCACGAGGAGGCGAGGTTCATAGATTGCTGTCATATCACAAGGTGGATCTAACCATCACGATCCGCGCCTGCAGAGCTGCTGAAACCAGCCGCCACAACACCGCTTACTAAGTCGGCAGTGCATGATGTCCTTGGATCGATAGCACAAAGCACCAATCCCTTTGCAACTCGTGAAACGAGGGAGCACTGCAGTGATGCTGTACCCTTGCCCTTGTTATTGCTCCTACACGAGGTATTCCTCAAGGTATCAACATTTTCCTTCTCGCTCATGAATCTCTGCGAGAATGTGTGGTAAGTCTCTGAGCGCAGCCAATACATAGCTCATACCTTCATCGTTGGGTGACACCTCGCTATCCCCATTCCGGCTCGAGGCTACAGAGAATTCTGATCCTGCTGAAGACACCACTTCGTCAGGTTCCGATTTCGCATCCTCGGTTGGCCGACGCAACGTGCGTGAAGAAGCTCCAGGTCACCCACCCCCAGGGGGGGACAGCACCGATAGTGTGTGGCGGACCACTACCGTACGCATCCGGTAGCGCGTGAACGCCATATCCACTACTATCCATTTCATCGGGCTTAGCAAATATCGTATCCAGCACTGAAGGATACGACGGTGCATATATTTGTGCACCATACGGTGCTCCATGGCCATGTACCACAGGATGAGCCTCGCGACGTGGCCCCTGCGCCTCGTTTGCCTACCTAGATTGCGTTCGCTTTCGGGATGTATCTGGATCGAAGGTTAAGGGGACTTACGTAGCCGCACCTGGTGGGTTTTCTCCCTGAACACGAACGAATTCGACGACGCCTTGTTCAGCGGCGTGACAGATGGCAGCTACGCATCCGCGTTGCTGCGATAGTGGCTCGGCACGGTATACCGTCACACCTTCCCCGACGCGGGTAGCGTTGGCAGCCTGTCTGATAACCGTACCAAATGCTATGTGGTCGCTGGTGATAGATAAAAAACGAATTCAGAATAAGAGAGGAACAATAACAATCTCTCCCGAAGTCAGGGATAAATATGGTGAAACGTTGTTGTCGACGGCGGATGCAATTGACTGTATTCGTCGATGCCTTCGGATACAGTACGCCTGTGAGGCAGTGTGGGCAAGGGAAAGACGAGTCACGTGAAATGCTCGGAAAGGCTCATCGGAGACTCCCGGAGGAGTGAGTCAGTGACCCACCTGGGCCAGCACATGTATGACTTAGTGGACCATGAAAGTTGGACAAAATACGGTAGATTGGAGCAGCTCGCTGCATTACAGAGACGAGACGAGAGATGAGATACAACACGAGGTGTTCAAATGAGCGTGGAGTCCATTCGACAAAGATTGAATCGTCAACGGATACCAGCTAAACAGGATAGGAAACATCAATCAGAAAAAGAGACATGTAACAGGCTTGTAATTGGGGAGAGCCGAGAAGCTTGAAAAGAAACGCATCTTCGGTTTGACACGTAACGGGTGGCAAATCAAGATGAGCCAGATGGAGCCTTAGAGTTCTAATTGGATTCCCCGACCTGCTCATCCACCTCCGCCTTCACCTTCTCGTTAACGTATTGGGGAGGAGCAACAAATATGGTCTCTGGAATTTGCTCGTATACGATGTACTCGGGTTCAAAGGGCTCTTGATCACGTTCACCACGCAAGGTGCGATAAGCGAGAACTGATAGAACCCAGAACATCCTCAAAAGAACACCAATACCACAGCCTTATCATGTATTTTGATTAGCATAAGAAAAGCGGGATTTCTAAGTTCTTACCGAGAACGAAGGACACTGCACGACCCTCCCAGGGACCCAGCGCCTTGATGGCCTTGTGGATGCGCCCGAAGAAGCTCTTGCGGTGCTTGTGGTGGCCGTGGTGACCATTGTGAGGCATAACATTGTTCTGGGGGAAAGGGATAGGGAGGATGTGGACTTCTCCATGCACAGGGATTGCAGCACTAGCCTCGACGAGTGGCATGCCAAGTGCGTGGCGGAAGGCGTTGGACAAGCGGATAGCTTTCTCGCGCAGCGAGGCTCCGCAGAAATGACGGGAGACGCCTTTGTCGGTGCCTTGGGGAGGAAGATTCAAGGAAGCTACGGGACGGACGACGCGAGCGACGTTGTCATCGTTGCCGTTTACGTTAGCGTTTGCCAGTGCAAGTCCAAAGCGAATGTTAGCATTCGCATTGGATGGGCTCTCGATGAGACGGATCGGCTCAGCTGTAACGAGACTGACTGGGGATCTTCAGTCGATACATAGGATTGAGGCAGCCGAATTTATATCTCACCTCCTGCTAGGAGTATGGGCAAGATAGACAGACGCATGCTGAAATGTGGTCTTGCTAAGTCACTGATTTGCTAGATAGAAGAAGGTAGCCTGCAAATGGATTACTTGGAGTGATACAAGGGGTAGAATTTGAGACAGACGGATGGGATGAGGGAAAGGGTTGATGACGTGCGGCAGTCTGACCCAGACGATGCTGTACCACACAGTTCAGACTCCGACGTGTCACGATTCCGCATAGCCTATCCCATTTCCAGCACCCATACACGCACTGCCATGCTACTGTACCGTACTGAACAGTTTCATGGGGTTCTGGGTCAGCCGAGTCTCGCATATTTTCCCTCCAAAAGAATGTCAATGACTGCGGGAATGCTAAATATGCGCCAATAATACATGTGATCTCAGCGAGTCCTTCGATCGCTGGAATCTATGAGATGCTGTAGCGGACACTCACGAAATACGGCAATAGACGGTATATACTTGTGAGCCTCCCTCTGCAGGATGATGCGAAATCATACTGCGGATGATTGCCTTTGAAACGACAGGCGTAAGCCATCCGCAGCAAGTCTTGAACCCTAAATACTCACGTGGTGACAGTGAACTTGAGCGAGGTAAATACAACGGTCAGCTTGACCGCGTTCCCCACCAATTCCGACCACCCCTTTTCATCGAGTTGGACCATCCCATCGTCCTCCTCTCCGTGTAACCGGTAGAAGCGTGCAAAAATGGAGACTTCAGGTTTGTACCGGAACTCGGATATCCACCAATCATCTTTGGTGGCGAAGCGGTGAATAAACAGATCTACGGCTTTCTATCATGACATGTCAGTGCTGCGCCATCGGCATGGTGTGCGCAGGGTATCTAAGCTCACGTACGCACACGATAACTCATTGCCTGCAGTGCAGTCCTGCCAAATGCACGCCTCTCGTTTCTGCAGGTCACTATGACCTGGGGCGGGAGTAGTTGTGCCGACGTGACAAACTGGTGGAGGACAGAGATTGCTGACACCACATCAGCTGGTAGCATCTGAAGATGAGACTCGGAGGGTCTTGAAGGGGTGGTAATTCGACTCATGATGAAGCGGAGACAAGACTAGGAAACCTCGAGGCGTTATCCTGGACTTTCTTGGCCTTGCCCAATGGAGTTATCCTATCTCGATTCTCCACCGACGGTCTGATGGCGTAGTTGGTTATCGCATCTGTCTAACACACAGAAGGTCTCCTGTTCGAGCCAGGGTCAGATCATTTTTCTCCTGTGGCACAAGCTAGCCGCCCGAGACCCGAGAATGCCAGAACCCCCGACTTCAATGCAAGTACAGTACATGGTCGCGATCGAACCTGGCTGTCCAAGTTGCAGATTAGGTTACGCAGTACTGTCTGGAATGCTCGCCCAGCCTATGCATGACCCGGGTCTTGTCTAGACCCGACAAGAAAATTGAACATCATTGCCAAATGTCACGGGTGTGCTATTCACTGATATTCGATACTGGTTAGGCCCATCGGATCTCCGTGAGTTCTGTAAGCTGGTGAATCAGTGTGAGTGCCTGGGGAAACCGTGGGCGCTGCCAAGGGAGCCAAGCACCGTGCCCGTGGCGGCCACGAGAAAATTTTAAATATTACGCTATCCGTCTCCAAGTTGGCCTTAAACTTTTCCGTCATGGCGGCCCAATTGACCGCGAGCGCGCTTTGCGCTCTGCGACCCCGTTATTTATCCACCAAACTCGTACTTGGTGCTCTCATTACCTTGGCGATCACCGCTTATACTCTCTCGTCGTCCGAGTTCACGTTTCGGTTGTCCTGGTCCTCAGTCTTTGCGGGACGTCAACGGAGTGCGTGCTCACCTGAAGCGTGGTCCTCGGGAAATTGGGCGCACAGTCCAAACACCGATCTACCTGCGCTCACGAGTCCGGATCAGGTATTCGCCTTCAACGGATTGGAGGGATGTGCAGCAGATCGGGAATACCACTGGCACTTGGGGGTAGACCACGAAGAGCTGTTCAACAGATTCCCAGCCGTCGCTTCGTATAAGTGGCAGCCGTCGTCCCAATGTGACGTCCGACCACTCAATGGCGCCGCCATTGTGAAGGACATGGTCGAACAGGGTGGATGGCTTGTGTTGGGTGGTGCGTTCCCCTCTTTCGCTCGTGTCTTTTTTCGTCCTGTCCTGACACGAGACCTTGGACATGGCTAGACTCGATAACGGAGAACCACTTCTTTTCCCTTGCGTGTCTTCTCTACCCACACGTCCGTGCGACTCCGAATTACACCGAAAACCCCTACTTTGACAGAGCATGGCCGCAGAAATTATACCTCTCGCCTACGTCTCCTCTAATACCCGAACTTGACTTTCCACCCGAGTTTTCTATCCAAGACACGCCTCTCGTTCTCTTCCGCCGCGTCGACCTCTTACTTAATCAAGAGGATCTCGAGACACTATACCATGACACATTGAGGACGGAAGCAGAGGAAGAAGATCCCACCGCCACCAATACCACCAGGAAGCTTCTTTTTAGTGAGGAGATGACGTGGTCATTATCACCATCGGAATACATGCCCATCCTGTTATCTTCTCCGCCAGAAGGAAACTTTGGGACCTTGGTTGTGAGCACAGGCGGGCACTGGACGACCACGTTGATGAGCGCATTCCGTGACGAAGAAGCGGGAGATGAAGCGGGGTATGGCATCGATGGTGTCAAGGCCTTCTTCAAGGTTGCGATGCGGACGTGGGCGGGACAGGTCCAAGACGCGATTGACGAATACCGGCGCAACGGTGGCACACGACCGAAACAAGTCGTCGTCAGGGCTTACTTACCTGGCCACGAAGATTGCCACAATCGCTATGAACCGTGGACAGAGATCCAACCATACCAGTTCCGTTGGTACAACTGGCCATGGATACAGGATTACAACGCGATCTTCGAGGTTAGTGCGACCACTTTGAGCCGTGCACGCACGCTTTGGTTTGGAATGGCGCCGTGGGCATAGGACACGTACTGACGGTGTTGTGCGTGGCCACAGGATCTTTTGGGTGCACGTGAATTCCCCGATATTTTCTACTTGCCTATCGATCGTCCAGGACGTCTTCGGCCTGATGCAGTGCGTCTCCTCCTAATCACCAGTCCCTGTGCTCATAACAGTTTGTTAGCATGCCGGCGGCGATTGCCTTCACATCTTGACCGGCGCCGGCGTTCTAGAAGGTTGGTCACACTACATTTGGCACTTTGTCACCCGGGAGATTCCCGGACGGATACGATGAGCCAAACAAAGAAACGTTGGGGGTTGGGGCCGGGGGTCCGTAGGAACTATTCAGTCCAACGCACCCCGCGTTTACGGACGATAACGCGTACAACATGCTCAGCGCACATAATGGTCGTTGGGTTTGGATCTTGAACTCTCAACCATCCGGGACGTTTTCGGACCTTGCTTGGTTAACCCCTCGTTTCTACTAGTAGCTACTGAATTTATGTATATCTTATATCTCCAAGTACTAAGGTAGTCTTTTGTGCCGAGTCTATCTCGTATCGATGATGGTGATTGAATGGATGAGTCACTACTACTCACTACATATCACGCGCGCCCGATCTTGACGTGTTCATTCACGTTTACTTCGTCTTGGCTGATACACACCTGGATTAGGATGGCTCGAGTATGAGAAGACTTCCAGTCTGTCGGGCCCCGAGGACTTCTACCTACTTGTAATGGTTCATACACATACATGCCTTGGTTCGATCATATGATCGGTGATCAGCGACCCCCCAAATCTAACGCATTTCTCACAAAGCGCATCTGGACATGGTCATCCGACCATGTGTTACATATATCATGCAACTGCGGAGAGGGGCGGCTGGATCATGTGAAGACCTGCTAGCCAGTCTCGAATAGGCCTGGGCCTGAACGGGGCCTGAACGATATCAGGGACGCTCAGCTCAGGGCTGTTCGTAGTCCAACTTGAATGAAAATGTTTTTGATATTATCTCTTCTCAGATAACGGGGAACGATACCTACGTATTTTGTATAGCGTATCAATCCCCTGGTGGTAAGATGAGGTTTATCTATTGATTTTGCGACAAGACGAGACGTTGGAGTCATAAAGCAACAAGTCAACCGGAGTACGACACAAAACGAACGGGAAGAAACGAGTGTAGTGATACAGACTAGGAGCATGTTGCACACGGATATGATAATAGGCGACACGAACAGCGGTAACAGGAAAGGGTGGGGATTGAATTATCGTGAAACGTCTTCCTTACAGATATATATAGCGTCCACGGAAAAAGGGATCTAACGAAATGATGTAAACCGACTTTGGCCAGGCGGGCTTGAAACGTGAGATGGGATAACATCAATACATAGGCGTCACGACCATCGGAGGTTGGGTGGCCAGGAAACTTTCAGATGAGAGGTCACGGCCGTGAAATATGCGAGGGGATGAGTACCCTGGGGCGCGTACGGGAGGTGGGACGGTCATATATGGTCCAGAGTGTGCCACGCGGGAAGTCTCTTGCGTGGACGGGTATCGCGGCTGGCTTTGCGAGACGTCGTAACTCGGTGGTAAGGTGCGGGCCGAGGACACCTGTCGGCCGTCATCGTTCGATACATACATACATCACGTAGAAGAGAAAGGAACCTACCGGCGTGCCTGCATAATTTTGGGGGACGCTCGCCACTGGTGGAGGTGTGGGAGCACCATTGGACCGGGGCCGCTCTGGCACCACCGACATCCCACGACCGACATCCGCTTGCTCAGGAACGTGCTGTATCATGGGAGTCGATGCGACGCTGGGAAAGTTTCCCCCTATCCGTATAACTTCATCTTCGCCACCCTCCTGGTCTTCATACAAAGTCCTCAAAAGTCCAGCATATCCATTGCTGGTGTGGCCATGTCCGGAGCTACTCCTATCCGGATCGTCTACGCGCCACCGCTGGCCGGGTTCTTCGGACTTGATCTGCTGTGGCCGTGAGCCAAAAAGCCACCACCAGCGCACCATGGGGGGTTTAGGGATCGGCGGTGGTGAATCTGATAGTCTGCTTGGTGGGTAATCTGAGGGCTTGGTCGGAGGGTAATCAAGGGCATAGCACGTCGACGTCAACGGCGTCTGTGAATCGGATGAGTCAGAGCGAGTAAGCCGTGACCCGCGATTGAGATCAACCGCAATTCCAGAAGATCGCATGGAATCCACCAATGTCACGGGGGCACTCGAGTGAAGGACCCGGTGTCGTTTCCGTCGCTGACTGAACATGCGCTCTATCTTGGAGGTCCACTCGGACCGTACTTGTTGGTAGTCGTAGGGGCGCTTGTCATGTGGTGTCCGGTGCCAAATGAAATAGGCAGCAAAAAGAAGGAGCAGGAGCAGGACGCCACCCACGATTGCGGGCGTAGCTATCTGAGGGGGTCCCCATTCACCGTTGACATCGTTATCAGAACTGTTACCAGCGTCCTCGAGCTGGAGAGGAATGAGATTAATGGATTGAGGGCACTCATAGTATAACCTGGGAATCACATACTCGCTGAGATCTTATGAGCAAGCATATCGATACAGATTCGGACGCAACGACTTACCTGAGGTTTTATAGGTGTAGTCACCATCGTATCTGCTATGGAGGGACGAGGAAAAAGTCAATGGGAGGGACAGCCTCGCTGGTGAGCTGAAGAGTAAGATAGGATGCGGGGACCTCGGCGGGCAGCCTCGGAAGCGCTCATAAGGGGAGAATTATTTCTGACCCAAACAACTGCCGTTATCCAATCAGCGTTGTTGACGACCACCAAGATCGACTCGTCCTACCGTGAAAGTCGTTCCCCCTTCCACCGGTAACTTATAATCTCCTACTTCTATTGTATCGGGGTCGGCAATAGTTGCACAAAGATGTCAGCCATCGAGCTCTTTGAAGAACTGAAAACAGCGCTGCGAATCCAAGTACTACTATTCAATTGGCCGTCTTTCCTTTCACAGATTGGTGGCGCTGGGAATCAAAGTCATCGCCGAGCGCAATGAATCTTCAAATTAGCACAGCCAAATTCGGTCGGCGATGCTCGGCAACTTTCGGCACCCACACAACCACATGGGCTTTCTCGGCAGGCGCCGAATCCCCCACGATGGCAGTTAAGGAACACAGATCCTGATTCCTGAACCAAACAGCCTGGGCTTATCGCATTTTTAAGTCTGTAATGTACCACCCACGGGATTCCCTTCTGATCGGTCCCTCTCTGTTCGATTGGTGGCGCATCAAATCTTCCGGTTTGGCTGCCGATGGTGGATGTACTACGAACAAAGTTGAGTTACTGCCCTACTGTGCTTGTCACGGCCTCCGAGCCGCGACCGTCACGGAGATTTAGCAGTCCTTGAGTAAGACGGGACCAAACACGCCAGACTGCCATCATTTGGCGTTGGTGGGACTGCGTCGCACGCATGATGTTCACCAACGTCTTCTCCTCTTATATCATCAAAAACGAAGAATGTGCATCGATCGTCCAAATATAGTGCTCATGTGCCCCCAGCGAACCATGGAAGAAACCGCTGCGTAAACCCATCCTTCCCCTGCGATGTGAGATCTCCCTTAGTAATTGGCTGATCGACCTGCGTGGTCAGCGATAACAGGCTGTTCGATGGCGACGATGCCATGGTTCACATTACCGAGAAGGCGGTGGCGGTGGCTGGACTTCCTTGAAGGCGACTTCCCCGATAGCATCGGCGAGTTGGAAAAGATGGAACCGACTGAAGAACGCGTATGCCGTGTGGTGAACATCAATCATTCAAATTGGCTGTGTTCATCGACGTCGATACTTTCTTTCTTGAATATTGACGTTGAACGCGCCAATGTCGTCATGCCGTTGCGGCGTGCAAAGAGCTTGAAGATCTATTGTTGTAATCAATTTTGTTTGGGTTTCCTGGACAATACTTAGAGCCAGAGCAAAACGGCTTCGAAGCAGAGCCGAAAAACATACACAAGCTGAGTATAATATCAGCGTCCTGGTGTGTATAAGACAAGGACGTACGTAGTACTTCCAACCAAACCTGTCAGTTCACTGAGTATAGACGTCATTCTGATCATACGAATCCAAATACAACCCATGCAACGAGGGCAATAGGGTCAACATATCTACATTCCAAGCTTTTGCGATCAGAGACTATCAAATCACTGGCGAAATGACGAAATTGGACCATATAAGCCCATTTGCCGGGTTTCTATTAGAGCAATGAGCTTAATCTAAGTAAAAACACACGAGGCAACAAGCGGCCAAATGAATCTGCAACAAGGACGCTGGTATCAGCTTGATTGGCCCAAAATAGATTGCCCACGCTATGTGCGAATTGTCAGAATGGTTGTGTATTCCAAAATACTCACAGAACGACGAATACAAGAACTTGACCTGATTCAGGTTGGCTAGCAGGACCTAGTATGCGAATGAGTAACATGCAAATCATGACAATGACAGCATGACCTGCACCGATATCGTGAAAAATAAAGTCCACGGCGCAGACAGTCTGAAAAGTCCAGAACTTTGAGTCGAGAGCATCAGCGAGGTAACCAGCATGACATTTTGGCGACATCGGATATAGCTGTCAGGAAATTTGGGTGTCGTCCAGCCAAGTTACACAACACACTTCTAGTGAGAGCACATATCAGACTCCGGACATAAAGGATATCATTCTGTGGTGCCAGTAACATGACATGGAAAACATTCTACCCAGTCCTGATTGCTCTCGACAGCGCTGAACACCTTGTCCGGGTCTTAGTGAGCACGGGATGCACACAATATGAACTGGGGAAAGAGAAATGTAATGTCAAGCCATTGTCAGACCACTGAGAGAAGAAGGCGAGCACAGCTATAATGCGTATCCGTCTTCTGTTCCCAACTGCTTTGAACAAGCTAGACCGTCCAACCTTAGCAAATACTTCACAGTCGAACTTGATGACTGCTTTGATCTTTTCAAACTAAAGGATCCTTGGTAATGATGCAGAAACCATCAATCTGGGAGAAAGTAAAAGCGAATGACTCAACTCGTCGCCCGTTGAGTCGAACTTTGCGTGTAGTATGTGCACGTGCCCCACGTGATCAACACCATGACGGATGTAACTTGCGTCCCGACTCCCCATGAGGGGGGTAAGTTGCTATTCATAACCTCTACAACTACTCAAGCGTGGGAAGCATACGGGGAATCGAGCCCGAGTGGGAATGTTCTATCTCAGTAATCGAGAACCTGCGTATGCCAGGTGCCACAATGCACCTGCGCGAGTTCTATGCGTTGCGGGCTACGTGAAGGCCAGTGGGTGAGTGGGATGTGTGGAACGAGAGAAAGGAGAGTGTATTTTACGATCACAAAATACAAACGACTACGAATGGACGTGGGTGGGCGAAAGCCGAAGGCTTTCCGGCCCGAAACTGCACCCGGATCTGCGAGCTGTGAGGATGGGCTGGGCTACCGAACAGCTAAGCTCGAATGAGTGAACCGAATGACAGCGTCAGACGAGGAGCGGTTGGGTGAACTTGTCCATAGCTCGTGAGAGGGCGTGGTGGGCAGGTAAAAATGAGTGTAACGAGGACTGGAGTGCACAGAAGGCTACGGACAGCTGATGTGAAGTGGGCAAAGGCAAGAGCGATGGGCCCACTACGAGCGCCTATGGCTTACAGCTAGCTGCAAAACTATGGGCCGAAATTTCAAAAAAATCTAACTGTGGAGCGAAACAAACAAAACTAACCGACCATGAGTGAGCGCTTGAGCGCTGAGCATGAGCATCATGCTGGAAACTTCAAACAAACTGCAGCAGGGACGGGTGCGATCATGGTGTGAGTACTGCACGCATCAATCATCACTGACAGCACTCAGTGCTCGGCACTGAACATCCAATTCCGAGCATCAGCATCAATGAGGGGTCCCCCATTTTAAACTTTGTTTTATTTGTGTTGCTCCACGGTGCAAACATCGGATTCCAGAAATTTCGGCCTATGATTTTGCAGCTAGCTGTACGTAGGCTGCCACCTTTGTTTTACCGTCCTAATGCTTAGTCAACCATCCTGATGTCCGATACACCCCCGAATCCAAAGAATGGTAAACAGGTATCGCGAGAGTGATGTATACTGACGAGAACACAAGGGCCAAGTGAAAAGCACCCATTGAACATCGAGGTCAAAGATAACATATATTCAGTGGCATTCCTTGTTGATGGGGAGCATGTCCTGGGCTGCGGTAAGGCGGGAAAGGTCCGACGATGGCGCGTGGAAGATGGCAAGGAGGTGGGGTCGCCAATGGATGCGGGGAGTGTTGTTCGCAACATCGCCGTGTCGAAAAATGGAAAGTGGATTGTTGGTGGCACGAGTAGCGGTCAAGTGATGGTGTGGAATGCGGAGAGCCATGAAAAAGTCATCGAGTTCAAGGCACACAGCACCTGGGTGCGGGCAATCGATATCTCGCCATGCTCGACAAAAATCGCAACCGGATCGGATGAGAGGAATGTCTGCGTCTGGTCTTTCTCGTCTGTCACTGGCAAGCACCGAAGGCTGCTCGGGCCCTTGCAACATGACGACAACTTGGCTGCTGTCAAGTTCTCACCAGATGGGCACCTCATCGCTACTGCCATGTGCGACCGCAAGTCCGTTCGGATCTATGACATTCATCAGAATCGCCTGGTCGTCGACTTCTCCATTCTGGTCTGTTCTTCGAGGAACCAAGCCCTTGCCTGGGCAAGTAATAGCAAGCAACTCTTCGCTTTATCCCGCAATGGCACCATCTACTGCCTTGATGTGTACACCTGTCACACACTTTCCAAATGGCCCATCCACAGCAACAACGACCCCGCATGCATCGCCATGGCAAGCAACGACAGATTCATCGCAACTTCCACTAATTCGTCAGTCTCATTCTGGGACACTACAACGTACAAGCAAATTGGATCAATCATCGGCCACAACTTCCATGGTATCTCGTCCATGAGTATCTCATCAAAATACGACATGGTGGTCGGTGGGAACACAGCAATCACCGTTCGAGAACTTCACGACATCCTTCCTTCTCACTACTCGGAAGACACACAGATAAATACTGAGCCGGAAGAAGAGGCTATCCAGTCCCAAGAGGGCTCATGTATGTTCACGACCTCCTGACTAGAGTTTTGTTGACATCCACAATTTAGTAATAGATGGACAAGTTGCACTCGAAGATACCGTTCAACAACTGTGCACGCAGTTCGCTGAGTCTCAACAAAGAGCCGCTCAAGAGAGGGACAACTTTATCCAGATCCTTCGTGCACAGGAGGAGCGCTCAAGTATGATTATCAATCCCTTGGCCTGGGTGTTGTTAATATCTACACTCATCAGGTATCAAGATGGCAGAACTCGAAGAAACTATCCGGCAACTCCGAGTAGAGTTTGCCAAATCCCAACAGGAGATGGATACTCTCATCCAGATCCTTGAGAAGAGACATCGATGCGAAGCCCTTTATGTACAGGGTCGCATAGTTGATGCCGCGGAGTCACTTCTTGAAATCTCGAATACGATGAGTAATGATGTGAGAGCCAACAAGGTAGTGATGGACTGGCTTCCTGGTGAGTTTGTGTTGTACGGCGAAAGAAAGTTAATAATCCTCCCATTAGAGTTTAAGGAACGGTGTGTATCAGCGCTGGAAAGAGTTGGGGATGAGGCATCGAGTTCCCAGAAAGGTGATGAGGCACTTGCCGCCTACGCAACTGCATTGTTGCTAGGTCCTTCAGCCCAGAAATCTGTGTTAACCAAGTGGGTGAGCACAATGCTAATTTGTGATTCAACACTCGAAGTATCGCGTGTGGCTGCCAAGGTATACTTTGTGTAATAGATCGAGTCTAGATGTTTGACACCCTTCGTTTCAGTTTAAACTTCCGACCTTTGTCATTTACCGGGAGATTTGCGACACTTTGGAAAGGGTTGGTAGCATTACGGAGGCAATCAAGTATTTCCGACAGATGCAGAGCGAGCTTCGAGAAGACACAGATATGCAGAATGAGCGTGCGGAGTGGGAACATGGTATGTAATTGCAACAATATTTGTGCAGGCGGGCTGTTTATAACTCATACATGCCCAGATTTTTGCGATCGTTGTATCGATAAGCTGGAGAAGTTAGGTGACGCTGCATTGCACTCCAAGGACCTCGATGCAGCCGTGGAACGATACTCCGAAGCATTTGCACTCGATGCGAAGAATCGAATTGATATTCTCCTCAAGCGAAGTGAAGCGCGATCGATCATGGGTTTATGGGATGATGCATTGAGTGATGCTGAAAAAGTACTTTTTCTTCTTCTGCCCCTTCAAACGGATCTCAACAACTTGTGCTATGCAGGTTATCGAACTCGACCCATCCTCCCATAAGGGGTATGAGAGGAAGCACGCTACATTACACGGCATGGGCCGCTATGGCGAAGCATTCGGGGCATTTAGGGTGATGTTCTCGAAGCTTGAGGAGTCTCTTGATCCCCGCATTCAAGGTGGGGAGATTTATTGACATTTGCACAACACAGCACATATTGATTTCCCCCAATCATAGAACTTCGTCATCAGTATGTCGATGCTACATCGGCCATTCAGAAGGTGATCGAGCAGACCATCTCCCAAATGCCACGTATCCTCATCGAAACTGCCACTGGGAATATCTACGATAAAACACAACAAGCAGCGGCTTTTGAGGAACTCCCAATTTACGACGAGCTGCGATCTTCCATGACAACTCGACTGGACCCTGCACGCATTCGAAAAGAAGTGAAGAGATTTTACCAATATGTGATGCTGTCGCACAGGTGGCAGCATCACGAGCCATCATTCCAGCAGGTGGAGACAATCTCGGTCTACGAGCTGCCGGAATCTCCAGCCAATAGCAAGTTACACAACTTCTGCAAGCTCGTGCAGGTTCTTCAATTCCGGTGGGCATGGAGCGACACGTGCTGCGTGAACCAGCTCGATAAGGGGGTCCAACAGGAATCATTGGTCGCTATGTTCAGATGGTACCGCGGCTCGTCGCTCACCGTTGTTCACCTCCTCGGAGTTTTTTCGGACTCACAGGAAGTTGGCTGTTTGTGGAGAAGCATCTGGAACACGCGTGGGTGGACATACCAAGAGTATGTTGCTTCCGAGGTCGTCCAATTCTACACCGAGGACTGGAAGCCATACCTTGGCTTGGACATGTTCAACCACAAAGAATCGCCTATAATCCTTCAGGAGATGGAACAGGCAATGGATTTTACCACACAGCAGCTGGCGAGTCTTCAACCTGGATTATACAGGGTGCGTGAGAAGCTCTATCTAGCTTCCAAGCGTCAGACAACGCGCGAAGAAGATATGGCGTACTCTTTGTTCGGCATCTTCAATGTTGCCATCCCAGTTATTTACGGCGAGGGTGATCATGCGGTTGGTCGTCTGCTAGAGCACGTCTTGGCGGGCTCTGGAGATGTTACTATTCTTACCTGGACTGGGATCTCTGGCAGTTACAATAGCTGCCTTCCCGCGGACCTCGCTGTTTACAGCCAAATTGTGCCGCCACATGTACCACGAGCCATCGAGACAACGGAGATGGACAGTATGGTAATGAACCTTCGTTCTTCCTCACTCGACCTCTCGCTTGCGGCAATGCTATCCAATCGCCTTCATGAACTTCCCTCGCCGTTCATTGCTGCTAGCCGACTGAGGCTTGCTGGCATTGTCTTTCCGCTCACCCACCTTACCCCCGTGTCGGACGCGAGCTCCGAGTCTGGCGCCAATGTTTATCATGGGTCGGCAAAAGCACTGGGAGATGTAGAGATTCGTACCACGGACAAATTAGAGACGCAGGATCTTCTTTTGATACACCCCTGGACCAGTGCTCTCCTCGATCAGGAGTTCTCGCATGGGGCAGCTGACCTCGACGCTACCACACGCGCACTACGACTCATCGTTCGGCTTAGGCAACCATTTGGTTCGCTGTTGCTTGCGCCCCTGTCAAGATTGCAATTCCGACGGGTTGCGACAGACAGTTTAATCATGGTCCGAGTACGCGAGGATCTAACGTTGACTGAATTGATGGATAGCATCCGTACGGTGGACATACAGTAGTCATGGATTGATGACTCTCGACTGTTGATTGCATATACCGTTAATACTCCACGTTGGTGGAATTCAAGTATTAATTACCTTGTAAATTTGATCAGCTTCTTGTCTACGTAGCCCGGACTCACTCCCTTGCGACAGGTCAAGGCATTTTCTTGAATGATGCAAGTTCTGCTTTTCTTGCACTGCGTGGCACCGTCGCACGACCCAAAGTCCTTTGTCTGAACTCCCAATCAAAACTTCATTCAGTGCAAGCCTTACTTGTATCAACGGCTTCAACACCCGTTTCTGATCTGACAGGATCGTGATAGGAACGTACAGTCCCGCGGCTCGTAACCGCCTCACGCTCTTCGCGCGTCGGATAAACAAGTCCTAGTATTAGGAACGATGATGCGATGACAACATGAAGAGTTATCAATGACGACAGTAAGAGGAGTAGGTCAATTGGGATACGTTTGAGAGAAAGGAAAGTACTGTGTGATACTGAGGATCGCTTCCTACGGTACCGTCCTCCCAAAGGAAGCAAAACTGTGCGAAATCGTGTGCCGAGAAAACGTATACTCAGTGCAGTTCCTCGTTGGTGTGAAGCACTTCGTGAGCGGTGAGCTGGAAGGCAAGATCCGACGATGGCGAGCCGAAGACGGCACGGAGGTGGACTTGGATCCACGATGGATGCGCACAAAATACTGTTTGTGGCACCATGAAAAACGACACAAGACAAGATTGAAAAGGTAACAGATCTGCGGCTTTGCTCTATACCAGCGCAGTGCTTTTCTGACAGTGCCTACCTCGTTTATGACCGCAGCAGGCTGGATTCGAGCGGTGTGATGGTGGAGATGGGCTGACTTCCGTTGCTACCAGCCTCGTGTTCTGTGGCTGCTGTATGGTGTGCCGCTGAGATGCTGGCCACCGTCACCACAGGCTTCGAATGTGATTGTCGTCGATTCAATAACGGCGAGGGTGGTTATCAACAATACAAGTGCGGGTGAGAACAAACGCCCAGGGCGCCGGGTTGCAGTGTGATTGGATTCAATGAGGGTATCATGTCAACATATGCATAACGGGAGCCGATGGTCCTGTGATTGAAAGCAGCCACGTACATGACCACGTTTTTCCAATGCTTTGATGTGCGAGCTAATGTGACTGTTCTCCAAGGTAGAGTACGCCCTAGGTCGAAGAACCGTGAGGACGTGGGATTAAAAGGAGGATACCGAGACGGGACCTGAGAGACATTTGGAAGCGAGATCACATGTATTTGATTAAGTCCTCATTGAGTGGAGATAGTATCACCACCATCCATTTGTGGACGTACGACGGGGATAGAAGGCGACAAAACCCACAACAGAACCTGGGTGCTCTCAAGATCTAGCACTGAGGTGGTTTCATTGCTGCTCCCCAACCTCGGAAGCCTTCGGTGTAATACCATGAAGACTATGGGGAAGCTAGGCCTTTAGGTTGTGTGAATTGAAGTTTTGTATGTCCCTTTTGTGAGCGAAGGAAACGAGCGCCAAGGGCACGATGCACGTGCTTAAGTTAACTAGATCAGTGTTTAGGCAAGAGCGTACCCCGGACAGCGAGGGGATGCTGGATGCAGGCGGTGTTAATGTCGATATTACAGTGCCACGAGATGGAAAGGGTTGTGGGTGGGGTCACTATCACAATCCGGATGACGACAGCAAGAAGAGCGGATCCGAGAGAGAGCAAGCGCCGAAGGGCACGAGGTTGTACGAGATATAAGGAGACGCGTGTATGGCAGGCGACGACAGCGCACAGGGCTGGACGACTTCGCATCCCCTTTTTACATCCTTTTGATATCTAGCCAGACATGCATCTGAGTCGACGGTGGACACAGAAGAGTGAGTACATGAACGAGACGATAGGTGAACGATGCTAACGAGAACCCAAGAGCCGACCGGAAAGGAGGACCGACGTCCCTCCAGTAATAGCGACCAAACATATGCAACAGCAATTGAAGACGAGACAAACTCAAGTTCGATACGGAGGAGCAATGCTCAACGATCGAAAGCAAGCATCGACTCCTCCAGTACCGTTGTCCAGGCGGGGGTGAAACTAATCGAAATCAAGTGTCGAGATGACATAAATTCGTTGAAGTTCCTCGACGCTGGCAAGTGCGTCGTAAGCGGTGGCCAGGGTTACAAGATTCGGCAATGGCAAGTGGAAGACGGAACGAGTGTAGGGAAGCCAATGTCAGCGGGGAGTGTTGTCCGCGACATCGGGGTGTCGCCAGATGGAAAGTGGATCGTCTGTGGGGGATGGGGTGGGCTCGTGACGGTGTGGAATGCGACGACTCACGAAAAAGTGACCGAGTTCGCAGTGCACAGTGATTGGGTCCATGTTGTCGACCTCTCACAAGACGCGACGAGAATCGCGACCGGGTCCAACGACAAGACGGCCTGTGTCTTGTCGCTTTCGACTGGCAGGCAACTCCTCGGCCGACTGGTGCACGACAACCGGGTCATCGCTGTGAAATTTTCACCCGACGGACACCTCATCGCCACTGCTACGTGGAAGTGTAGCTCTGTTCGGGTCTACGACGGTCAGAACGGTCGCATCCTCGTCGACTTCCCACTCGAAGTCATCCTCAATGACAACCAATCCCTCGCCTGGACCAGCGACGGCAAGCAACTCTTTGTTTTAGCGTTCGGGGGAACTATTCACTGTCTCGACGTGTCCACTGGGACAACGACCCTTCAGTGGGATGGAAGTTTCAATTGTATTGCCCTGGCAAGAGGTGGCACGTTCATCGCAGCCTCTGCTGATTCGTCGGTCTTGTTCTGGGATACTGGGACACACAAGCAGATCGGGTCTGTCATTCAGCATGCAGCCAAAATCGCCTGCATGGCTATCTCATCAAACTACGATATTGCCACCGGCGTGGGCAAGACGATCACCCTTCAGAGTCTCTACGATATTATTCCTCCATCCTATTTCGACAATGTGCCAGTGAGTGCACTTACCTCAAAATAGTCAGGTTTTCAACTGTTGCAGATCCAATGCAAGCAGGAAATCCAGTATGTCAAGGTCGAAGAATCCGATCTCGAGGAGTATGAATCCCCTCAGGAAGAGAACTCAAGTGCGTCCTTCGCCACCCCGATTCATATTCTGCTGAGATCCACCCCTACCAGGTTGCAAAATCGTGCGTCTCGAAAAAACCGTCGAGGAGCTGCGCGATGAACTCGCAAGATTTCAACACGCAGCCGGTGCACAAAAGGATAGGCTGTGTGAGATCATCAAGTTATTGTGTTCTGGCCTTGATGCAGATGTTCAGGCAGTGAGCTCCGGTGCGCTCATCTGCCGGAAATTGTTCAACAATTTCGTCAACAGCTCTCCGACTCCCAACATACAGCTAACCAAAAGCAGGGTAGTCTCGATGCAGCCATTGACTCCCTTCCCGCCGTCGTTCGCGCACGGGATGAATACTCAAGTACTTGTATCGCCACCGTGATTCGTACTTTGCTGACATCCATGCCTACTAGACAACAAAATTTCACATCTCGAGCGAACCAACCAGAATCTCCACGTTCAACTTACCGAGTCCCAGAAGAATACCTCCGAGTCGAGTGTGTCCATTGTTACCTGGCTTGGACTTCTTTCGCTGATTTTTTGTTCTGCGCATGCACTAGACGAAAAGATAGCGGGTCTCGACAAGGCCATTCATACATTATACGATCAGCTTGAGAGGTCCAATCGGGAAAGTGCCGATCTCCGTGCATGTGACGAAAAGTCTAGTGCGTGCATCAACCGTCACCGTCACCGTCACCGTATCTATCTTTTATTGACATCGTTGTCGTTTAGGTGGCAGGATTGCATATCTCAACCAAACCAACGAGGAGCTTCGTGTGCAACTTGCGGATGCCGAACGAAAAGCCAGTAGTCTCATCCGCGCACACGAGCTGAGGCATCAATGCGAATTTATGTATGCTCAAGGTCGCATACATGATGCTGCAGAGTCATTCCTTGAAATGATGGATACCGCAAGCGAGGACGTAAAAGCCAATAAATCATTCTATGACTGGCTTCCTGGTGAGTCTTGGGGTCAGGCATTTAGATGGAGTGTTTACTCTCTACCGTCAGTGTTCACGCACCAATGCATCACGAGTCTGGAAAGGATCGGAGACGAGGCATCGAACGCCGGAAAACAAGACGAGGCAGTTACAGCTTACTCTACTGCGTTATCGCTCGGTCCATTGAACCCCAGCACTGTACTAACCAAGTGGACAAGCGTGGTGTTGGTCCTTGGCTCAACACACGAAGCGTTGACTGTCGCTGCCAAGGTATATCTTGTGCGGCGGTCAAGGACGATGTCGATACTAATTCCTTTCGGGTTCAGTTCAAGGTACCGAGGTTTCTCACCTACCATGCCGTTTGCGATATTCTCGAAGGGGATAATCGCCTTACAGAGGCGGTCGAGTGTTTCCGACAGATGCAGAATGAGCTACTAGATGACAGAGATAGCCACGACGGCCGAATGCAGTGGGAACTCGGTAAGGGGTCCTCGTAGCAACGTAGCAAGGGTCTGACGCAAAGATCACAGATTTTCGAAAACGTTGTGTCGAGAAACTAGAGAAACTGGGCGACACCGCGAGAGATGCAAATAAACATGCTGAGGCTATTGGATACTACTCGAGTGTACTATCACTCGACCCGACGGATTTCAACAACAGTCTCCGTTTGACGCGGGATACTGTATTAGTCAAGTGGACGAGCGTAATGTTGGTTCATGGCTCAGCACACGAAGCGTTGAGTGCTGCTGCTGATGTGCGCTCCATGTGACCGTCATTGGCCAATATTGACTCTCCTCTCTTTGATTCAGTTCAAGATTCCGAGGTTTCCCATTTACCGCGCTGTTTGCGATACTCTCGAAGCGGACGGTTGTCTCATGGAAGCGGTCGAATGTTTCCGACAGATGCAGAACGAGTTGCCAGAGGATGCATGTACCCACGATGGGCGAACGCAGTGGGAACTCGGTAAGAGGTTTCAATAGCTATGTAGCTGGGTCTGACCCAAAGGCCGCAGATTTTAGAGGACGTTGCATCGGGAGACTAGAAAAGCTGGGTGACACCGCGAGTGACTCCAAGCAGCACGATGAAGCTATTGGATACTACTCGAGTGCGCTATCACTCGACCCGACGACTTCAAATGAAATTCTCCTCAAACGCAGCATTGAGGTAGGGGTTTTCATGTCCATCAAGCTGGTCATGCTGATCGACACTATCAGATGATTGAGCTTGACCCTTCATCTCATAAAGGATATGAGGAAAAGCATGCTGTGTTACATTCCATGGGACGATATGGCGAGGCGTTCGAGGCGTTCAAAACGATGCTCATGGTGCTCAAGCATTCCCCTGAACCACGACTTCACGGTACGCTATTCTGTTACTATTGCGCATAATAGCTAATATTAATGTTGGACAGACCTTCGTCATCAGTACGTTGACGCAACTGCCATGATTAAAAAGGCGGTCGAGCAGACTATCCGCCACATACCACATGTGCTGATTGACACCGTTACGGGTCGACTCTATGACAAAACTCGACAAGCGGCGGCTTTCGAGGAACTTCCGATTTACGATGAGTTGCGGTCTTCAATGACAACTCAGCTGGACCGTCCACGTATTCGGAGCGAAGTGAAGAAGTTTTACAGCTATGTTATGCTATCACACCGGTGGCAACCCAATGAACCGACATTCCAAATGGTTGAGAATACCAATATCTCGATCTATGGACTACCTGCATCTCCTGCGAATGACAAGGTACAACGGTTTTGCGAGCTTGTTGGTTCTCTTCGCTTCAGGTGGGCATGGAGCGATACGTGCTGCGTGAACCAGCTCGACAAAGGGATCCAGCAGGAATCGTTGGTCGCGATGTTCAGGTGGTATCGTGGCTCCTCTCTGACTGTCGTCCACCTCCTCGGAGTTTCTTCGGACTCACAGGAGATCGACTGCCTATGGAAGAGCATCTGGAATACGCGCGGGTGGACATACCAAGAATACGTTGCCTCCGACGTTGTCCAATTCTACACCGAGGACTGGAAGCCATATCTTGGTTTAGACATGTTCAACCACAAAGAATCACCTCTAATCCTACAGGAGATGGAACGGGCAATGAAATTTACTACGCAGGAGTTGGCGACCCTTCAACCAGGGTTAGACAAGACGCGCGAGAAGCTGTATCTAGCTTCGATGCGTCAAACGACCCGTGAGGAGGACATTGCGTACTCGTTATTCGGGATCTTCAACGTTGCGCTCCCCGTCATTTATGGCGAGGGTAATCAGGCAATCGGCCGCCTCCTAGAGCATATCCTGACGCGCTCAGATAATGTCACGCTTCTTGCATGGACTGGAAATTCTGGAAGTCAACACAGCTACCTCCCTACCGATCTCACTGTCTACAACCAAATCGTACCACCACATGTTCCCCCACCTGTGGAAACCACCGAGATGGATGACATGATAACGACATTGCAATCATCCTCGTTCGACCACTCTGTGGCCATTGGGCTGTATGACCAACTCTATGTTCTCCCTCCACTGTCGCTCGTTGCTGGTCGTCTCAGACTTCCTGGCATTGTTTTCCCCCTCAGCATCCCCGTCGAATCGGATCTCGAGTCGGATCTCCCAGTCTATCATGCAACATCACCCATGCTCGGAGAAGTCGAGATCAAGACTGCGAAGAAGTTATCCGGGATGAGAGGTTTATTCTTGATACATCCCTGGATCAGCCCACTCCTCGACTACGATTTCTTGTATGGCGCTCCTCTATTTGATCATGCCACACGTGCACTTCGACTCGTCGTTCGGCTCAGACAGCCGTTTGGTGCACTGTTACTTGCACCGCTAGGACGTGTACAATGCAAACGCGTTGCGACGGACAGCTTGATCATGGTTCGAGTACGCGAGGAGACATTGTTGAGTGAGTTGATGGATGGTATCCGTACGATCGATATACAGTAGGTGGAGATGGATCATGGTGCGTTTGCGTCTTTGATGGTCATAGCGGTACACGTTATTCATGTGCTTCGCACTCCCCACCTTAGTGACATTAGATTTTGCAGCGATGCTTTCTCTTCCCTCTGAACTTGACGTGAAACTGCCACTATACAATTTGAGACTCCAGACAACTGCCTGGGATAAGTATCATATACGTAACTCAGGCCAGACTTTGTTTGTGTTTTTCCTTTGGGCATTGGTAGTCGCGATCAAGCATAATGATAACATGTTTCCGACATGTCCGATCTACGCGACGCCAGTCGATATGGCGGTGGCTTGTGAGTCTGTTATCACCATATCCAAAAATAGAACAACATATTTTCTTTCTTTGATAGTACGTTCTAGGATTCTAGGTATCGCGATGTGTTTTCGGGCTCGGGTAAGGTGCTCTAACTACAATGGGGTGAGGGGATGATGGTGTCGCCGGCGATGGGGGTCATCTAGATAAAATACACTGGTAGATGCGCACACAAAGAAAAGCAAAGAACGAGAAAAACAAGTCCGAGAAAAACATTGTCAAATCTACCATCCTCGCTGGCACACCACGTTGGCCATGTCGAGACTCTCCTGCCCGAGAATGTTGCCTGCCCAGTGGCTACGACCGAGGCCCTCCCGTCTAAGTTTGAGTTTGAGTGCACCAAGGGCGCGCTCGGCACTGCATCCTGTCAAAAAGGCCATGTAACAAACGAGGATCGTCATCACGTCGACAGACCGATTGGGAGGAGTGACGATAAGTGTTTTCATCTCCATGCACAGGTCCAACGGGATGGGGAACTTGGGTGCCAGCTCCGCCCACGCGTCCTTTCTCGCCGGGAGGGTGAACGTGATGAAGTTTCGCGCAATGCGAATTTGTTCTGCGTTCAACGCAGTCCGCTCGCCGTCGTACTGAAGCGTCAAGGCGGGGCATGTCAAGTGCAGTGTGTGCGGCCACCTCACAAAGTCCGGTCGCACTGCCCAACTTGACGGCTTGATGTTTGTCTCGTCGGAGGGTGGATCAAAGGAGACGCGTACGATGTGAGTAAACTTTTTGGGATGTAGCGCTTGCAGGGCGGCGATTTCGCTGTCGTCGTCGGTCACGGCGACATAGAGACGATCAAATATCTTCGTATGGTGGGTCTTGCGCGCTAGATCGCATGAGAAGATTTCGGGGTTGTCATAATCCTCGTCAATGTCCTCGTACTCTTCGTGCGAGTCTCCATCCTGGTGTTGCCCATCTTCGGCTTTTGTGGGGATTGCATCGGTAGAAGGTTGGACAGTCTGAACATCCTCCACTGGGTGGGTGTCGCGCGCTGATCGTAAGGCAACGAGTCAGTGATATGTTTGTCTTCCTCGCCATTGTGCTTACCTTGGCTTTCGCTTTCGCTGTCAGACTCCTCAAGCTCCTCGACGACTGCGTCCGTCACGGGTTGGACGACGTTCTGATCGGTGGACTCGGCTGCAGGGAGGACTTGTCCGCGCAGTGGGCCTGGTTCTCCAGACATGACCACATTGGTGGGTGTAGGAGCCACAGCGCCGCGCTCACGGAGCTGTCTGCGGAATTTTGGATGAAGGAAACGGGAGAAGATCCGCTTGAAGTTGGACATGATGGAAGGGTATGGGAGTGGTAAAACAAAGAAGAGGGTAGGAGTCACAAGTATACAAGAACGGGAAAAGTGAAAAGTGGGTGAGGTGTGAGAGGAGAGGTTATCGCAAAGGACTGGGTTTATATAACCAGTCGAGGGCCCATCTGTGGGTCATTAAAGCATGTGTGGAGGATTATGGACGATAACGTGCCACTCCACATGCTAAAGAGACCAATTTCTGAATTGGGGGTTGTGGATGGGGACGACGTACCGCTCTGGTTGTCACAGTGGTGTCCACAAGCGAGATTCGTAGTCAACTTTCATATCCACACCGGTTGACAGGCCAGGGAAGTCCATGAGCGCGACAGCAGTCAGTCGGATACTTCCACCGGTGGGCCTTCACCGAACCACAAGCAAAGCGGCGAACACATCGACTTGCTTTGTCCCACATGCAATACTCCATTC
>JBBPSJ010000239.1:0-35223 GCA_038093535.1 Boletus reticulatus
TCATGGGTATGTACCCACAGTGTGGGTATGTGTGTGGGCATATGCTTTGTGTCAGACTTATCTTTCTCTTCATGATGACTTACCCACTTCTATCACTGTAGAGATCTGTGTATCTCCTTTCCCATACATAATCCATATAGTCCATGCACAGTCTAGTAGTAGTCCAGTAGTAGTCCGATCTGTTCTGTGCTAGTCTGGTACCATAGTCCATTAGACTAACCTAGAAAACATTGGATTTGATACTGGATAGACCAGTCTTCATATCTGGATATACTTAGAACCTTATCTACACAGTTTTGGTTTTGCCCAGTGACTATAAAACTTGTCATCCTATGACAGGAACAACAGTTTTCGCATGTTTTCTCCATACTCCCATTGTCCATTCATTGTCCTATACAGTTCTGTGTGTCTGCCATCATTCCTAACATTATTTCTCATATTTCCGGACCCCTTCTGACCTCTGAATTACTTCCTATCCACTTTCCATTTTTCCAGACTACCTTCCAAACAGTCCAGTCGCCTTAACTCCTTGAACATTGACTTGATGCTCTCATCATTCCTCATCTACCAAGGGCTTCATTCATCTCTACCCAGGTCAAGCATAACATTTACACATTTAAAGGTCTCAAAATTGCTCCATTTCAACACTTATGTCAAATGATACCCATGATGGGTCATGGGTATGGGTACCTGTGGGTATGGGTGTGGGTTTCATTTTTGGTACCCACACTCAAACCCATACCCATGGTCATGGGTATGTACCCACTGTGGGTATGGGTATGGGTATGACTGCAGATACCCATGGGTTTACCCATGTCTTTCCCTATCTCCTACCCTCCAAGGTTTGAAGCAGGAGGAAATACGTTCCCTCATGTATTGTTGTGCTTTTTCGTGGGCAGCGGTGGCTTCCTTGCAAGCCTCATTGAGGTCTCCAAGGTGTTTTTCTAGTGTGGGGAGGAAGGTGGTTTTTCCTAAACTTGGGTAGGCCCTCAGCTCATACCCCATCATCAATGAAAATGGTGTCTTTCCTGTTACTGAATGCACGGAGGAGTTGTGACAGTATTCTGCCATTGGTAATAAGTTTGACCATTAGGTGACGTCCCCTTGGCAAAAGATCTGAAGATACATCTCTAGCTTCTGATTGACCCGTTCCATTTCCCCATCGGTTTGCGGATGGTATGTGGAGAAAAGAAGGGGATCATAATCCAGGAGTCTAGCCAGTTCCAGGACGAAGGCCGAGGCAAACTGGGGACCACAGTCTGAGATGATCTTGTCATGTAAGCCAAATCGTGGGAAATTTCTTTTGAAAAAGAGCTGCATGACCCTGCAGGTGTCCACACTCTTGTGAGTTGGGGTGAAAATTACTCCCTTTGTAAGCCCATGGTTGACCATGACCATGACTGAATCATAACCATTGGATGGCAGCAAGTCCGTGATGAGATCAACCAACAGAGTGGCAAAAGGGCGAGTGGAGGTGACTGGAAGAGGGGTGAGAGGAGGAATGGTGGGATGAGTGTTGACTTTGTTAGCCTGGCACATGGCACATCCTTGGATGAAACGATGGATGTACATAAGCTGTTAGACCTGGCTACCAATAGTCCTGTTGTACCATATTAACAGTTTGGTAATAACTGCCATGACTACCCATAGGAGAGTCATGGAGAATGTGGAGGAGGTCGTTTCAGTGGCCCTCAGGTACATAGGCCCGATTCTTGAAATAGAGCAAACCATTGTCATACTGCCAATTGTGAATAGAGGAACGGGGAATTCCCGATGTACCCTCGTGTAGTTTGCACAGCTGGTCAATGACAAAGCCATCCACCGCAGTGGATGTGACGATGGCCTCTTGGAGGTCGAGGTCAATTCATTTGAGAAAAAGCTCCCCTGGCAATAGGGTCACTTTGGCATTGTCACCAGAGATGTCCATATCATCCCTATGCAAGAGAGCGTCTGCTGGGCCCATATTGGTGCCTGGTACATGTTGGAACAGGAGGTCATAGTCCTGTAACGTAAGCATCCATCTAGCTTGCTGCCTAGAGAGCTTCCTGGGATCTTTAAAATAGCACAGATTCTTGTGGTCTGTGAGCAAAGTTACAGGCCAGCTGGTTCCAGTGAGATAGTGGCGCCACTCCTTGAGTGCGCAGATTACCGCTAGTAGTTCATGGTCATAGATATTGTAGTTACATTCGGCTGGTGAGAATGTCTGAGAGATGTAGCAGCAAGGGTGTAAGTCTCCGTTACCATCCTTCTGCATCAGTATGCCCCCAGTCGCAGTGAGCGAGGCATCTGTCATGACATAAAAGTCTTTTGATGTATCCAGCATTGCAAGTATGGGTTTGGATGTGAAGGCCATTCGGAGGAGGTCAAACGCCTTCTGTTGCTCGTGAGTCCAGGACCACGGCTGCCCTTTCTTTGTTAAATCCAAGATTGGCCTAGCAATTTCTGAGAAGTTCGGAATAAACTTGTGGTAAAAGTTGCAGAACCCTATAAATGAGCAGACTGCATGAACTGAAGTAGGTGGTTCCCAGGTGGCAATTGCCAATAACTTGGTAGGGTCCATTGCGATGATACCCTCTTGGATGACCATCCCTAGGAATTCAACCAAGGATGCGTTGAACATACATTGTTCAAGTTTGAGGCTGAGATGATTTTCTCTCAACCGCTCCAGAACTCGCCTCATTCGTTGGTGATGTTCTTTAAGATCCCTAGAGTGGATCAACATATCATCCATGTAGATGATTAACCATCCTTCCACTACCATATGTAACGCACAGCGTAGTATTGACGTAGCATACTGCAATACGGGTCGAAGAATGTGCAAGGTGACCAGGAGTTCAACTCAAGTACGAGTGCCGAGCTTCAAGACGATGCGAAGCCTAAGCGGGTCTCTTCTATCCACAGGTACCTGAGAGGCTCTCTGGGACTCGAAGGAGGTGAGACTAGAAACAACGCTGATATTGTGTAGAACTAGCTTAGGGGAAATACAGGGAGAGACGACGAGTATTTATATGGTAGGCCCCTAATCTAGATGAAGGATATAAATGGGATGCGCAGCATCTGCAGTAAAGCGCAGTTGAATGTGCAGCTATCCGCAGTAAGAGGCTATGAGTGTGCAGCACGAAATAGCAAATAGCAAATATGAAATAAAAGGCTATGCCACTGCCTTACGAAGTCCGAATAAGGTGACAGTGGTGAAGACGGAACGGAAGACTAAATAAGGGTATTGGCAGGGCGCCGTGTGAGTCAAAGAGGAAACAGATCGAGAAAGCATATCTGGTAATGTGGAGAACAACTCCACTATGAATACAACCGCGTACGGTGAAAGGACGAGTCTGTAGAGAAGCGGAAGACAAGGACAAAGACAAGAAAAAGTGTACCCCCTTTGTAGACCGTAACACCATATCTTGGAAGATAAAGTCCATAAACAACTGAAAAGTCGCCAGACTGTTGCACAGACCAAAAAACATGACAAGAGGTTCAAAGAGGCCGAAGGGTGTGATGAACACCACCTTCCAGGCATCCTTAGTTTTGATCCAGACGTTATTGTAGCCCCAGCAAATGTCCATCTTCGTGAAGTAACGAGATCCCTTGAGCTGGTCCATCAAGTCCCCAATGAGTGGGAGAGGGTAACCATTCTTGATGGTATGCTTGTTGAGATAGCAGTAATCTTGGCAGGGGTGAAGATTACTATCCTTCTTTGAGACGAAGAAGAATGGGGAAGCCATGGGGGAATTTGATGGGCAGATATGTCCGGCTTTCAAGTGTTCATCAATAAAATCTTTACTTGCCTCTCACTCCTTATGGTTGAGTGGGTAGGCCTTGGCAACCTTGGGTAGAAAAGAGTCATCTAGATCTATGCCGTGATCGAACGACCAGTAAGGTAGAAGGGGACCGTCATCCTTCTTCTGGAAGACGTCCTCAAAGTCTTGGAAGTCCTGCAGGAGTTCCCTTCTGGTTTTCTCTGCTGATTGGGCCAGAGAAGTCAAAATTGTAGTTTTTCTAATGGAGTGCCCATCCAGCTCGTTTTCTTCATCCTCCTCATAGTTTATGAGCTCTGGCATGTCCTCCCACTGCATGGTTGGGTCCACATCAGGTACCATCAGGTTGCATTTTGGGTCAACGCATTGCTTCCACCACAGAGCTTTGCATTTCTGTAATTTGCTAACCTGGCATTTATTGTTGAAGACAGTGATAGTGTGGGCTGCAGCCACTCTGTCATTCTGTATGTGTGTGTGCTCCTGTATGGTCGGTTCCTGATTCCCAGTTAATCTCTGGATTTCGGTCCTGGAGCCAGGGCAATCCTAGTATCAAGTCATCCTTGCCACAGTTAATAACAAGGAAGTCTCGGAGTTTGGTTGTTTCTCCGAGCTGGATTATTACTGATGCCTGTTTGTGTATCAGGCCATTTTTGTTAGGGGTTCCATCAACATTGCTTGCCCGCAGGGGAGTTTTGAGTCGTGTAGTGGGAATGTCGCACGCCACTACTATTGCATAGTCGATAAAGCAACCTGTTGCCCCGGAGTCGATAAGGACTTTTGTGTCAATGCTTTTGAACGCAGTGTGGTCAGGTGGGTAGATGGTGACAGGAATAAATATAGGGTTAAATCTATGGTTCAATGGGTCAATCATCTGTGGTACCGCAGATGAGAACACATATAGTTAAGTAATGTTAGTAGTCCAGAACTTCGGACGGGACGACATGAAGGTATTACCTGAGTTCGGATGTTGGGCCACAAGGTGCCGGATGGACAAACCGATGACTTGCATCTGTCTACACTGTCTAGACTGCAGTAGTTACGTTAATGGCTCACAAACAACAAAGGAACGGCCTAACCATGATAGCGTCAAGCCTGCTGGATCAGAACAGGCGAACATTATAAGTATACCATCTTGACTTTGGGGAGACGCACATTGTATTCATCCATCCCTTTCCGCTATGTGTCTCCTCCAACGCCCACGCCTCCCAGTTGAGCTCCAGTGGGAGATTGTTCTTCGGCTCAAAGACACTCCCGACGTTCATAGCCGCCATGCTCTCGTGTCGAAGAACTTTTATAACTGGTTCGTCAACTTTGGTTTGTTCTGGAAACATGCGTCACTCACCGCCTACAGGCTACTGCCTTATTTGTATACCCGAGTGCGCTTCATGGACACAGACATAGCAGCGAAATTTGCAGACTTTATGCTGGTGCGAGGAAGGCCCAAAAATGTACAGGAGGTGTACATAGGGCAGCTCGTCGACACTGTCCAAGCTGCAAATGTCATCTCTGAATGCTGCAATATCACGACACTCACCATTTGTCTCCCATTTTGGCCTACCTCTCGTGCCAGCCACGACTTTATCCGCCAGTCACTCGAAAACTTGCACAACCTGCGATCTTTGTCCATTTCGTTAGTCACGCTGACGGACAAGGCCAAGGTTGACCTTACCAAATTTCAAACCTTCAATCAACTTACCCACCTTCATCTCGTTGCGTCGGTCACTACCTCTGAAATCATACCTCAAGGTTTGTCAGGGCTGGTGAACCTCACACACCTATCACTCCACTGGTTCCAGAGCGGGGACTGTATCACCTCCCTCCAACAGTTTCTGGCACGCCCTTCCAGTTGTATACTTGTCCTCTGGGTTCCAGATGTATCTTTGCCCGAGAAACTAGAGAAGAGGTTAGTGGAACGTAACTTGGTGGATCAGCGAGTGGTCTCGTTGGTGCACGAGCGGTATAACGAATACGTGAGGAAAGGTGGATTCTGGCAATATGCAGAACGATTAATCACTTGGAGGGTTGAGAAGAATAGTAAGCATAACTTACCAACGGCTGAATAAAGCTAATGCTTTGTTAGAGGACCCTTTTGCGACTAACATATGGATCACGATCCCGGTGTGGGATAGGCTATTAAGAGGCACCACAAAAAAACCTACCTATAGACAGCAGAAGGATAATGTTTGGGAGGGCTAGCGAGGTAGAATACTGCGTCGTCAGCTTCCGTCGTGATGAATTGGTCAATCCAACTTGTATCTTCAGGGTCCAACGAGTCGACGTCCTATGAAAATATTTCAGTAATGTCCAAGGAGTGTATGAGTCGCACCAACAACATTATTTTGCACAATCCTTCGGTCGGTCGCTGACACTGGGTCCAAAACCTCGAAAAGCGGTCTTGCATCTACGAGGTGGCATTGATTTGCTTTTGATAGAGCTCGTGGATCCTGGGACGGCAGTTGTTGCAAACGGCACACCATCTTAAGCTCTCGTGAGATGTCGAAACTTGAGAAAACTAGACCATTACTGACTGGATACGCTATTGTTCAGTCGCAGAGCCGTCTTACAGCCAAGAATGTAACTGTTTTGACGGCGAACTTCATGAGTCCTCCGACGGTGGGAGTCGCGATTGCGATTGTACGAGTATGATCACCAGACACTAAGGGACATCAGGCACTGCAGATGCAAGGCAAAAATCCGAAACGCACACAGTGAATTTGCCTTTTCGCCGAGGATGGGTTCGAAAATCCTCATGAGAGGCTTCGAGAGTTGGTTCTCGAGATAGTACTTGGTATCGATGGGAATGTTATTCTCAAGTACGTAAAGCGGATCCTCAGACTTCTCATAGGCAGCAGCACCTGCGCAAAGATACCCATAAGTTCCGTGCATAGCACAAGCATCTTGGGAATATACCTTTGATGCCTTTGACAATGACATACGCAACGCGGTCACCGAGAGCAGGCGCGGAACCGGCGTCACGTTGGCGCATTCGTTCTGCAAGTTCTACGTGTTGTTTTGCTGCGTAATCTGCTTTAGCAAGCGCTTTTGTGATCACGAGCTGGGACATGTCAATCTTGTTTTGCAGCAGATCGGATATCATCCGCTTCGTATAACTAAATTCGTGGTTAGCTTCGGTGAACGAGATAGATCGGGATGTCGCACTCCTCCGCTCCCTTTACATATCGATCAATGAGCATCTTATGTAGGCATGTCTCGATAACTGTCGAGACAAGTCGGCAATTGTCTCTTCGGACCGTCTTTTCGAAGGTTATTAGATACTTGCTAGATGGATGCCTTCGTAGGAACACTCACCTCAATACCTTTTGCATCCATCTTGTCATATTTTTCTACCTTCGTCCAGTAGAGTCCCGCGTACCACTTTGTGCTGATGAGCAAGTAAGGGAAGTAGACTTATTCAAACTCGAGATTGATCGGCTTGATGAATTTCATCATAACAAACGCACATTACACTCCATGTAACCGCCGTGGCTTACCTTCGCTCTTGAATGCAGGCACAAAATAGCCTTCTTCGTTTGCTCTTCGGAAGAGTTGCGAAAGTACCTTGACGGACTGCCCACGAGAGAGCAAAAAATTGAATGGAACCCCAGTAACGCGGGCCATTTCAATATAGCTTACGAAGCACATCAGCTTATCGAGCAATCGTTGTGGCAGGTATGCGTCCTAAGCGGGATGTATGTTAGATGAAATTCATCAGAAAGTGTATAGCGCATGACGCGACCTTCAAAGAATACACAGCTAACCGCCTCCTGGACTCGACCCCATCATTCTGTAATTCCATGATAACTGAGTAGTGGACGTCTTCCTTCTGCTCGACTAGGAATTGCGCACAGACGGAATTGAGTGTGCGAGATGAAGTAAAGTAAGACGTACCTTTCAGTCTCCCAAGTTGGGGGGATTTGATGGCTTTCAAGTGTTTTGCCCTGACAATGGGATATGGCCAATCGAAATTTGCGACATTGTACCCAATGACTACGTCGGGATCCACCTGTTCAATGAAGTCCCGTCGAGCGCGAAGGAACTTCTCTTGAAGAGAGGACTTGAGACCCAACGATGTGCGATCTGTAATACCAAACACACGCAACATTGTTCGCCCAGTATTAGGATCCGTTTCGTTCTTGATGTCCACCTGTTGAAAGACTAGCGCGGCTTCAGTTTGAGATAAAGACGTCAATAACAAAACAGGACATACCAATGGAGTCTGTCCTCTTGTTTATCGGCTCGAGTTTGGGGTGGGACTAAGAATCGGCGCCACCTTCAGAGGCTGAAGTACATTTAGGCTCGACTCAAAGAGCCTACCGCGGCCTGGGACACTCTGAGCTGTTCCGAATGACAAGTTCTATGTGTTCTGTGAACTAGCTTCCTTCGCTTCGCTCCTGGCTCGGTGGCTGTCTCTACTTTAATTCTATTCCATACATGCACGTAAATACTCAGATTCGAGGAGTGGGTCGCGCGGATTGCTTACCTAGGTGTTCCGTCGAGCTTTGGAGTGGGCATGACGGAAACGTCGAAACGTCATGGCGACCACGAGAGAGCGGTGGATGCACTCAGAGAGAGGCGACAAGTAACGCGTTTGGTCAGCTCAATGGCATGGCGAGGAGGGTGACGTGGTACAAGTGTAGTCTCGATGTTGGTGTGCTCTCACGAGCCTCGGATTTTACCGTCACACTCGCAGGAGTTGAAGTATTGCCAAACGACGGTCCATGAAACACTGTACGGTGTATAAATTGTTATCATTTGACCTCAACTACTGCTTATCCGCCTCATAGTACAGCTCATTCACATCCTCTCCTGTCGTCCTCAGCGCTCCTCGTCGAGATTATCCAGATCTGTATCAATCGGGGTGAGTAAAATGTAAAGTTTCACAACGGCAGGACAGCATACCTGAGCAATCCATGGCTCCCTTGAGATCGCAAAAAAACAGTTAAAGTTGTGGAACAACAGAAACCGCCAGCACTGTACCATGCATACTTGTCAAGGGCCCGGGGAGGATGGCCTCATCGTGGCCCGCTCATCACTAACGGAGTCGCCATCCTCATTAGTTCCACTTGGGAGTGCGAAGGCCACGCGAGGTTTGACCTTAAGACATTGATATCTGCGCGCTGCACAGGCCTGTCCAATGTGTCCAACCAAATTTCAACGGACAAGTACAGCATAGAAACGTGAAGCAAGTAGTACGTACATTTTCGACTTGAAGGTTATAACGCTCGTGCTTCCATTGGCTCTCCTCCTCACCCGGCTTTTCCCCAACCAATACTGCACTAAGCCCGTCCGAGTCCGAATCTTGGCTGTTGTCCTCGGGGGAACAAGGGGTTTGCTGTGCACGACCACCGGTAACTGTCTTTGTCTTCTTCCGAGCAGGCTGGACGGGATCACTGACACTGCATGAATAGTGTATGTTACCAGGGGACATTCAATTGGCTACCTTATCAGTTCATCGTCGTCCCCAGCTTTCCTTTTTGTGCTGTCTTTCCTGGATTCCCCATTTGCGGTCTTCAGCACAGGTCGTTGTCGTTGTCCGTTGTCGGTGTTGATGGTGTTAGCAGCCTGAGGGTGTGAATTTGATACTAAGTATGCGATCGCGTGTCAACTCCCGCCTCAATTTGGAATGTGGAGTCATCTCGTACCGTTGCGTGCACCATCACCATCACCGTACTCGCAAGTCGTCCTACCATGCTCGTTGCAAGCTGTTGCTTTAGTACGTTGCTGAGCAGCAGTAGCGGCCCCACTGGCACTTTCATCATCTGTGTCGATTGCGTCCGATCCTTCACGGCCTCTCGCAAGCTCGTCCGCACTGCTGGAATCACTACCCAAGGTGACGGTGAGCGTCACGCAAACACTGCGCCTTGACTTGGGTTTAGGCTTGCCACCGTTCTTCAGGTGTGTGTTGATTACATGGCGGCGTTTGGTCATTTTGAATGAGAAATAGGTAGCAGAGCAGAGTGCGGTTCAACGTTTACTCGGGGAGCTACTCGCTGAGCAGAATGTTATGGAATTTATGTAGGTGTCCCTGATTGCGCTGCAATCCTGTTACTCATGCTACATTTGCCACTCTGCAGGTTTCCGGGTTCTACCAAACGCTATGATACCCGGGACTGGGACTCAAGCGACGCATGCGCACGCATCAACTATTGCCGGGTCACCGGGTCACTGAATCTCCCAGCTTCCATGCCATAAGGCCTCGGTCTGACCAGACACGGGCTCCCGGTAGGTCGCCAGCCACTCTTTCCGTCTCAGGAAAATTGAAGTGACGGCTGAAGCAGGCATAAGTGGTATGTAAAAAACAAAACATGCGGTCGCTTACCCCGACACTACATAAACTACACCTCGTGGTAGGCAATTCAGTCTGCGCTGTCACTCTCCCTCACTTGCATGTCCAGTCCAGCCCATGTTCACCAGGGTTAACCGAATCACTCGCCTCTCTGTCATTTTTGCCTGCCTTTTGGTCCTACTGGTTATAATGTCTGAATTACGGTTCCCGTGTGGAGAGGACTGCTCGCGAGCTTTCCCTTCTCTGAGGGGACTCAATCAACACCGCTCGAAATGTCAGATATACAACACTCGGCGGGTGCGCCTGATGGAAAGTCTGAGCGTCCCAGTGCGTATTCCCGAGAAGCGTCCAAGGTCCTCCAGCGAGGTGAGCTGTCAGTCCTTGTGATCCTTTCCTATCTCTCACATGAGTCTTGAACCACAGTCGTCTATAGGCCACTCCGCTCGCCCTGCCCCACAACCTCCAACTTCTAGCCATGTAAGTACCTAGGCTTTGTTTTCGTCCATACTAAGTACATTGATAAACGCAGTTGCATGATCCTTTGCCCTCGGATCGCTACCAGGATACGTGGCTCGAGCCACAGTCTCAACCGTCGACGTCTGGATCTCCGCCGGGCGCCCAGGGCTCTCAACCCCTGCAGGGACCTGTTGGCACTGATCAACTCCCCTCACCTGAGCCTGCACTTCCCAGTTCCCGGATTCGCAGATTACCAGCGAGGTACCGAGATCCGCTTCCCAACGACCCTCCTCCCCCCTTAGCCTCCACAGTCCGTCGTGTAATTCTCCATGTTTTCGACTCTTTTCGTACTCAGTTCAATCAATTTGGTGTTGCACGTTACTACCGGGACCGACCTACCCACGATCCGGATTCGTTCGTCAACCTTGATGACTTAGCCACCCCCAATCCATCGTTGTCTTCACAATTTCCCACTGACACCCCCCCCGAAAATCATGCGCCACCATGGCCTTGGGCCAATATGACAATATGGCGACTCATGACATGGGCATTGGCTGGCGGCCGTCAAAAGTCTGCCCGTGAGGTCACACGACTCGTCACAGACGTGATACAAGCCCCGGACTTTGACCCTGAGGAACTGGCCGGTTTCAATGCTCAGACGGCTACTGCGCACTTGGATTCAGCCCAGAAGTCGCTACTGCCTGATGACCCTTTCTCACGGGACCAGTGGAAACGCACAAACATAGATATCCTGATACCCACCAGGGAGAAAATTCGAGGTGGGAACGGGCAGGCGTTTACAGTAGGCGAGTTCTGTTACCGGCCAATACTTGATGTTATTCGTGCCGTGTTTGCACATTCATCGGCCAAATGGTTTCATCTCACGCCGTTCAGAAAAGTAAGCTACCGCACGTACGTCTGCATAAATACTAATATTACAAAAGGTCTGGCGGAATCCCAACACAGGCGATGAACAGCTCGTTCACGATGAACTCTACACAACCAATGCGTGGAACGAAGCACAAGATGAAATCCTCAAGCAAAAGCGATCCGATGGCTGCAAACTCGAAAGGGTCATTGCCGGACTGATGATGTGGTCGGACTCGACCCACCTGGCGCAATTTGGCCATGCGAGTGCATGGCCGATCTACATGTTCTTTGGAAATATATCCAAATATGCCCGTCAGACGCCTGACAGTGGAGCTTGCCATCCGATCGCTTTCATTCCAGCAGTGAGTGTCTGTGTTTAGTTGTATTCTCCCTCATGCTCAAGTACGCCGCTACTACCAGCTACCCCAGTCAATTCATACCGTCATATCCAACTTAACGAACCGCAAAAACAACGCTGACCTACTCACGCACTGCAAAAGGGAACTCATCCACGCCGTATGGGGAATCTTATTGGACGACGACTTTGTTGAGGCATATAAAAATGGTATAGTCATCAAGTGCTTTGACGGTGTCGTCAGGCGAGTTTATCCACGGATATTCACATACTCTGCGGATTACCCAGAAAAGTAAGTCATCTTTGTAGGATCTCTTCCTCGCCAAGTAATCGGAATGGTAGGATACTTCTTGCAACAATCCGTGATAAAGGACTATGCGCATGCCCAAGATGCTTGTTACCTAAGGCGACCTTCTACCGACTTGGCTTTCGGAGCGACCTCTCCTCCAGATTGACGCAGGCTCGAGGACATTTTTGCCAGTCTGTGCGTGCTGCTCGGAAGGCCATATACGAGCTTGGTAAGTCATTGAAGAGCGCCATCGTCGAGCGTATCCTGAAGCCCGCATCGCTTGTCCCCACGCTGGCAAGTCCACACGATTCATGACACAGGGCCTGGCATGCTGACGGCCTCGTGTGTGGATTAGAATGCATTCACTGAACGACTCTCGCCGCTTGGGTTTTCCATTTATCCGACTCTGGTCGTAGACCTATTGCATGAATTTGAATTGGGAGTGCTGAAGAACATTCTCAAACACCTGCTCCGCATTATCTATGCCTCGGCACCAGGACACATTGACGTTTTTAACCATAGGTAAGCAGCATCCAGTCATTTCAAAGAAGCTGGTTGAGACTATGACTCGGATAGATTCGCTTTAGTCCCTCCATTCGGGAAAGCCATTCGCCGGTTTTCCGACAATGTGGCGGATTTTAGCCAGCGGCCTGCCTGGTACTTTGAGGATGTCCTGCAGGTAAGAAAGTCCAGACTCAGAGGCTTACAAGTAATGCATCGGGCTTGCTCTGCTAACATCGTTTCCACAGTGTGCCATGCCCGTCTTTGAGGGCTTACTACCCCCTAAGCATGACATGATCATACAAACTCTACTGTTTCGTCTTGCCGAATGGCATGCATTGGCGAAACTGAGGCTTCACACTGACGACACCCTTGTGCTACTTGATCAGGCCCTACAGCAGCTCGCTGCCCAAATCCGCCAGTTTCAAAAAGTTACTTGCCCTTCCTTCGAAACGAAGGAACTTCCTGGAGAGTCCGCTCAACGACAGAGAAGGGAAGTTGTTGAGATTCAGATGGGCCGTCGTCGAAAGCCATCGAGAAGCTCGCCGCTCCCCAAGGCACTCAATCTTAACACCTACAAATTCCATGCGCTGGGTGACTACACTCTGATGATCAAGACGTTCGGCACTACTGATTCCTACACAACTCAAGTGGTACGTTACTGACTCTCTTGTATTGTGAGGAAATGTTGAGCACATATGTACCTTAGGGGGAACGAGCGCACCGAACGATTAAACAGTATTACGCTAGTACGAATAAGAAGGGGATTGAGGTGCAATTTGGGAAACACGAAAGGCGACAAACGCTCCTCAGGCGACAACATGAGTCATTCCTGCTGCCGGTTGGGGACGACGCAGTGGACTTACTCCCACGCTCTCACCACTTCATGGCCTACAAACAGAGACGAGACAACGTCTTCAGCCTCCCGGACCTCCTTCACGTGAATCAAAATGACCCTGCGGTGAAGGTACAGTCCACTTATGCTCTGTGAACGCTGTAAGCTGACAACGCCCACCGGGTAAGCCGCACTTTGTACGCTCACTAAAAGACCATTTACTGTCAAGAATACTTGAACTGGACTACGACGGCGACGAGCGTACATTTACTCCTGAGGAACGAAACGCCATCCAACTCACAAATGTCGAGAAGGTTGTCTGGTCAAGGGTGCTACGCATAAATTACCCAACTTACGACATCCGTGAGGCCCAGGATACAGTCCGAATGTCACGAAGGGATGCGATCATGACAATATCAAGGGATGACGAGCATCCGTTCTGGTATGCTCGCGTACTCATGGCATTCCATATCATGCTACGCTTTAGTCCAGAGGGCTCGAGCCCCTCTGAGAAACGCATGGAGGTACTGTGGGTTCGCTGGCTTGGTGTCGATCAGGACCACAGGTGGGGATTCAAAGAGGGCCGTCTTCCCAAGGTGGGATTTGTCCCAGACAAACCTGACCATATCCCTTTCGGGTTCCTAGATCCATCCTTGGTGCTTCGTGCATGCCACTTAATTCCCGCATTCTGTGATGGTCGTACACATGAGCTGCTGGCACCTGGACCCTCACTAGCCAGGCTCCCTGGCGAAGAAGATGATTGGGCGGCATTCTACGTTAATATGTAAGGCTATGGTTGATTCACCTGGATATTCACTCATAGCTTGCTGGTACAGTTTCGCCGACCATGACATGTTTTCAAGGTTTGCAGGAATAGGAATTGGCCATTCTGTGGGGAGAGACACACCTGGTCTAGTCGTAGAGGATAATGATGGCGGCGGCGACGACGACGACGATATGGAGATACAAACTGGTGAATTGCATGAGGGCCATGATGCAAGTGTTGAGGAGGCCGATAACGAAGAAGGGGGCAATGATGGTGACAATGACGATGGCGATGGCGATGATGATGACGACGACAGTGACGACGACGACGACGATGATGATGACGATGATGATGACGATGATGATGACGATGACGACCTTGGGAGCGAGGGTGATGATGTCGAAGATGAAGATGAGGAGGGAAGTGAGGGCGAGGAGGGAGACATATAAAGTCTGATCATTTGTCTTGGGTTATCGTGTCTCCTACTTACGTTGCAAAGTTCCCTTGCAGATCTTTTCCGCACCACCAACCCATCCGTGTTCCGCGGTGCACGCATGCATTCACGCTGAGCCGATGCCCTCATTCACCTTTGCCACTTCTTGTGCACACCATCCCTCGACCCAGAACGAGAGTCTGATGCAGGTTATTGGAGGCAGTTCCGCTCATTCGACTCGGCATGGGTTCATGGGTTCATATCCACTACCATCTAACGAACTAACCTCTCACTTTCTTCATCTCGCATTGAGCATCATTGCATATCAGCACGTAAAATGGTGTAAATAGTGTCCATGCATACACACTTTTTTCGTTGACATATATTTAGAGAAGCAGTTTTGGTGAGGCAGCAACATTACGAGTCGACTGGTATATTCCTGACCTTGTGTCGAACCTGAACTAATATCTTAATTAGTAACATTGGTATGAGCTTGTACAGTTTACGACTAAGGTACATGTTACACAAGTTAACTCATGCAAATAATCATCAGGTGAAAGGGTGAGATTTGCCAGATATGACAGGACAACACAACCCGGGAAGCAATATCGCGGTTTGCATGGTCACCGCACCTGCATCAAAGTTGGGGAAGTTGACAAATGCTTATAAACCCCTTATGGCTCAGGTACCCTTGGTCAATGTCTACAACGCAGATACACCATTTACACATGGTTTATATGATATATATTTAGCTGCACATCATTTTACCAATGGCCCAATAATCTCTTTGCTTATAAAAGGTTTATATAAGTTTATATATCCATGGCAACATGTATCGAGTTAATTTACATGGCACAATTAATATCGAGCTTTTGTGCTCCGAGTGATGCTGGGCGTCGTCAGCCTTGAACTCCACGAAAGCAACAAGGGCGAAGCTGCTTGTCAAGGATATAGATACGGGAGTTTGGTAGAGGTCGTCCGATGACACCGGTGGGAGAGGAAGACATGACGTGGCAAGAAACACAATCGACAGTAGCCTCTGTAGGGCCGTACATGTTCCACCAGGTGACACGTCCCGACCAATCCTCGATGAGTTTTTTCCCAAGTGCCTCGCCAGCAACGACAACGGTCTCAACTCTCAAGGCAAGGGTATTCATCGACTGGTACGACACGAAGAATAGAAGGCGTCACGTGCAAGACGCCGATGCGGAGGGTATGCAAAGGGCCTTTTGGGAATAGAGTCACCAAGTACGAGTTCTTTCCTTCCTGTAACAAGAGTTGCTCCGTGGCTGAGTGTTCCAAACACATCGACAATGAAGGGGTCTAAGTCAGCGAGGACATGACACAAACGCCTTGCGTAAAACCATAGACGCTTGAGTTTTGCACGAGGTTGGCTGTGGAGCGATGCTCGATCATGACACCCTTGGGCTTCCCGGTACTACCACTCGTGAACCTTGGAGAAATTAGAGGGATGGAATGGGAAATGAGCGGATGGACATGAAGTACGCAAGGCTCGACGGTGAAAGACCCTTGATCTCTTCCGGGTCGAATTTACCGAGTCACTTTTGATAGCTCGAGTCGTCGATGTGCGCAATCTACATTGGATGTCAGAAAGCGTCATCATTGAAACCCAAAGAAATTACGAACCAAAACCTTGGACGCCAGGCTCTTTTGGAATACACGAGAGTGGTTTGACATAGTCAACAAGACCTTGGCACCGCATTCCGCAATCATGAGTTCCTTTCGGAGAATTGGGACGTCCGGATCCAAAGGTACGAAGGTACCTCCAGCCTTGAAAACTGCGAGAACACCAACAATTTGGCTAATGCCACAGCCGAAGCACAAGGCAACGACATTACCTACACATACTGCTGGATCAGAGACTTCGCAACGCGGTTGGGTATGCTGTTAAGCTCCTTGTATGTCAGGGACTCTGCTTCGAACTCGACAGCTGTGAGCAGTGGCGTTCTCTGGGCTTGTTCCTCGACCAAGCGATGGAGGCAAACTTCCTTGACGGCGACTTGAGTAATAGAAAGCTCCTCGATGAATCGCTCGTGCTCGAGTTCACTGACGACAGAGATATCTTGAATCTTGCTTTCGGGGTTGTTCCCAAGCGTTTCCACGAGAGAGATATAAGCATCCAAGAATTGACGGGCTACTTCTTCCGTGAAGAGGTGGTTGTCAAATCAAAGAATGACGTGCACATTGCTTGGATGTACAGTGAACAAGAACCCGTGCTGTTCCTCTCCATTCGAAAGCGGGACGGCGGACTTGGCGGTAATGTGGTTGAAGTCGAGTTGAGAAATGGTTTCCATGTTCATTCCTCCGGGAGCAAACAGATGTTTGAAGTATCCACGGCCACTAGAGGATTTGGCTAGGCCAACGAGATCCTCGTACGTCACTTCGTCATGCGCCAAGCATGAAATGAGGGAGGTTTCTTTCAGGTATTCCGTAAACGTCTGCACCTCGTCGATGACAGTCTTGATAGGTGGCATGTTGGCAAAGAAGCCGATAACGTTGGCCAACATCGGTAGGTTACGCTGGTTGGCCGCAGTTCCAATGACGGATGTTGACTGGCCAGAGTATTTGTGAAGGAGGACGTTGTAGGCTGCGAAGAACCCTGCGAACGGCATGGTACCGACTGATGTGATCAGATTCATGTACTGTTCCAGTGGTGCGACACTAATCTTGGCCTCAATCTGAGTGACTGGTGCGAGTTCACGATCGGAAGGCGTTGCAAGAGTGAGGTGAAGCAGCTGTGTGTCGTCAAGTCTCTCTGACCAAAACTGGAGCTCGTCCCTGCGCTCAGACGTCTTCAAAAGCCAGTCACTGAAATCGGAGTAGTGGATAGCGACATCGGGTAAGCTGTCAGGGCCCTCCAGATAGATCTTGAACATCTCATAAAAGAAAACACCGAGGGAAGTTTCATCAATAATGATGCGGTGAACGACAATGTTGAAGGCCCATGTATTGTCACCAAGGTCGAACACAGCAGTGATGATCAGGGGTAAACGATCAAGCTTGAAGTTGGGTTCGTTGTTGAGTGCGAGACTCATTTCGTAGGCCTTGGCGGCAGCATCGGGTTCTCCGGACAGGTCGACAAGGGCTGCCTTGAAGTCGATACCCGGGTAAATGGTCTGCTCGAGCGTTCGGTAAATCCAGTACGCAGCGCACCGTGGCGCTGGACGACTTCCCCTATGGCTTCCGTCATACGATCAACGTCAATAGGAGTCTCCGAAGAGATGGTCACGAAGTAGCCCTCGTGAGTGTCCCACTGAGTGTCCCCGTAGTGCGACATACTGGCGTCGATCTTGCTGACAGCTTAGGTTAAAACAGGGCTAGCGCTGACGGAGTTGTCGCCGAGGGGATCCTGAGATGCGAATCGAGAGGGTAGACGCTCACTGGGTACTGGGCACACGGATGGGAGATAACATGAACATATGCGATGATGCCCAATGTGAGACATGTACCTGTACAGCGGGGGATGACTAGCGGGTATTGGCCCACGTACAGGGCTAGCGCTGACGGAACTTTCGCCGAGGGGACCATGAGACGCGAAATGAGAATATTTACAGCGACGGGATGCGTTGCGGGTAGGTCTGTGATCAAGCACAGGAGGTGGAGGACGAGGAGGTAGTAGCGCTAAAGAAGCCACAACCGTGCTGTGCAAGATAATTACACAACCTTGCAAATGGGGTGGTTTTACAATCTGTTGCAAGACGGCGGGAATTTGAGCACGAGTCCGGACGCAACACGTACGGTCACTACGGTGCGGTGTACCTACTGGCAGATAGTTTGCAAAATGATATGGTTGAAGGGCTGGACGCTGACTCTGTAAATCTTGCAAGATGTTCGATTCGGCGACAAGGACCGACGACGACGTGTGCGTTCAGTTTGAAAAAGACTATTTTGATGGTGCGGAACGTACGGTGTATCAGTGATCTTGCAAGGCAGCACAATACGAGGATGGGCGTATGTAGTATCAGGCGGGGTGGTATTGGAACGACTAGGGTGGCCTTTCAGCGCCGCAACGGGTGCGGCGGTTGGCGGCGGCGGCATTGCAACGGTATGACATGATGATGATCTTGCAAGGTCGTGTGGGTGGACGGGAGTAGCGGCGGTGTTAGAGGCGGCACGAGTGCGGTATCAGGGGGTGGCGGAGGTGTTGCAACGGTAAAGGTGATCTTGCAACCCGAAACCTGAAAGCCGCGAAGGCGTGAGGATGGCGCTGAATCTTGCAAGATGTTCACTTTGGCGACGCGGCGACGGCCTGTACGTTCAGTTTGCAAAAATGCTATGGTGACTAGCGGAACGTACGGGTGCTAGTGGTCTTGCAACACAGGAGGCAAAATCCGCCTTGGAGACGCGTGCCGTGTGGGACTTGAGTACGCTGGTGACTTTACGCCGTTTTTTGCGGTCAGAGGAAAGCGTTGGGTCGGATGTGGGCGCGACTCCGTCCCGAGTGGGGATGGTGGTATCCCAGAAGCAGATGAGGTGATCCCAGGACGCAGTGAGGAGATGGGAGCCAGTGATGATGGTAAGACATCAGGCATGAGCGAGACGCGAGTAAGGAAAGCAGTCAGGTTGTGCAAGCCGCTCGCGACGAGTCCGTTGATGTCAACGGAACGACACAGACAGGGGTGGCGGGTGTTTGGTGTGCTGGGACGTCCTGAACTAGCGTTTGCGCGTAATCAAAGAGACGAACATGGCCGTCATACGAGGCTGTCAAAAGTGTCTGTGAAAACAGTTGTGTTCGAGTGCGTGAGCGGGAGGCGTGCTGCGATATGCGACACGAGACAGAGGAGACCCAATCCTCGTGGGGAGGGGTCGTCATACGTTGGGGCGGTAGTACTGACTCGAAATACTCGATCTCGAGCGTGTCTTCCTAGCCTGCACATTAAGTGCACTCCATTCATACCGTTGGATGCAATTATTGCAACACGTACCTCAGTAATACCATTTTCTGCCCGACATTCCCCAAGGTTGGTGTGTAGGGTCAAGCCACGAACGAGGAAGTCAAGTCGAATGGGATAGGTTTTGCGAGCGAGAGAGCCTTGTTGATGAGCTGCGAGAGCTGGTAGCGCGCTTCCGGCTGCAGCGGATGAGGAGGGTCAAAGATTCCTTGCACGTAACCGAAATAGCATCCAACATACGACAAGTACAAGTCAAGGGTCCGGTGGTCAACAAGTTCCCATGCCGGAGAGACGGTAGCACTAACTTACCCATTACGATACGATATTGCAGCTACAGGAACCGGAGGCTGTCCTCAGTCTAGCGACCTTCTCCCTAACACCTTGGCGATCTTCCGGTGTTCCCGGAGCCAGGCAGGGAACGGTGTCTCCTCTCCCTTACCCGCCGACTCCCGCATTTCGATCAGGTAGTTGCAGAAAACGATGAGCGTCCCATAGCGATATCTATATCAGCTGATGAGCAGGTGGTCTGATGAGTAAAACCACCATCAGCGTCTCACAGGTAATATTCATCAGCTTTCCCTGCTTGATGCTTCCTTTCTCGCACGCTTCCACCTTGAGTTTGTAACTGGATCACGGGCGCCGTGCTTAACAGCGAATGGCACAAAGGAGTGGATTGCTTACTCGTAACTTCAGGTCAATTGCACGGTTGGTCAGGCGTTTTGCGATCTTGCCATGGGAGAGTACACTGACAGGCTGCAAGATCATCTTGTACTCCCCTGCAGACGTGTTATCCACTGCAAGAACGAGTATGAATACCTTGCAAGCAGGCATCCTCCACCCAATTCATGATAGTCGAGATCAAGCATGCAGTTACCATACCAGTGGTAGTGCGACCCCTGCCCATCTGACAGTTAAAGATGAAATCACCTGCTTGCGAGTATCCTAGCCGAATGCGATTCAATAACTGAAATAGTGCGTCGGGAAGTGGTGCCTGTTCATCGGTCTAGATTCCGGTGTTAGTCGGTCCGTAAACGCGGCATGAAATCCCCTTACGATTGCCACACGGTCATAACCAATCTAGTCATGAGAGCGGTCAGCCGGAACGTCGGACGAGCCACACAGGACAGTACCTTGTAGCCCTCGTTCGCCACGAGGTCAAAGACGTCCCGTGGCGTCATGACATCCCCCTCCGAAACCGCTTCCCATACGGGTATGATCGTGAAGACTCCTGGTCGCTCCTCCACTTCGTCATGAAGTAGAATACGGCCGCCACCTTGACGAAGTTCCCGAAGGACATCCATTTTGAGGCGTTCTTCCATGGACCATCACAGCGGTGACTCCCATGGCCCTACAGTTGTACACATTAACTTCCATCCCGGCCTGTAAGAAAATATTCATACTCGACGTTTTCAAGGGGCTTGTCACTAGTCGCTGCACATGCGGTCGGCCAGGGACATAAACGACGGGCTCCTGTTCAAGTAAGTATGCGGTTGTCTCACCAGACAGAGATTTCAGTCAAACCTCTCCCAAAGAAGTCCAGAAGACCATGTTTGTCCCCTGTGGACCGGCATCTACGCGCGCCAGCACTCTGCATAATCTGAATGCATATGAGCGAGGATCCGTTCGACTATTTGTTAAAACATACCATTGCACACTGAATTCATTGGGTAAGCAAGGGTACCGGGAAAGGAAGCAAGGAAATCACCTTCCACAAACCACCTTTCCGTCAGTGACGCGTTCGAGAAGCGGAATAGAAACGTCTGGGATAAGCCCTCCAGACGAGCATGACATGAGGGCCAAAGGCACCCGACGGAAGTTTGGTGATCCATCAATCCGCCTGCCTCATGAAACATGATTGAATGTCATGAACATCGCTACGAAAACAAAACGCACTCCAGGAGGGTCATCTTCTGCAGGTTCGAAAAGAAGTCACTCTTCAAAATTGTGGACGCCGACAGGATGCTTCCAGATCGATTGGTGACGACCTGTTTGACTTCGTCAGGGTGGGCAACACCATCTATCCGCTCCAATGGATTAGTGCATTCAGACCACCGGCATCGAGGTCTTTTTTGAATGTCTTGATGACTGCTCGCTGTTCATAAGCGCATGCAAGACAGATAGCAAGCGGCGTAACCCTACCAGGCCTGTTCTCGATGAACTTTTCGACGCTCTCAACGGATTGAAAGGTATCAGCTTCCGTTGATTGTAAGTAAGCTTGGAAGACAACGAGCTCAAAGTATCGCCGAAGGTTCTGTAGTCCTAAGAAATTGTTGGTTAATATAACGCTTGGGTTCCTACACGCACCTTTTTTTAGCCGTATGAACACGCTTCTGCTTCTCGTCCGTGGCTTGCTCTGCCTTCTTGCGTTCCTCTTCAATGGAATCACACAAATTCAGAACTACAGCACATCGATCGATAGCCTCGACAGCATTTTTCGCTGCTGGTCCTTGACGTACAATGCGAAGGAAATCTCGAATGGGACCTTAGATACATTCTGAGAATAAAACAAGGCACAACATACCGTTCACAACTTGGTACGACGGTCGCCGGTTCACGGGTTCCTGATCTGTGTGTGAAATGGATGTTGAGTGGGAACGTGATTGGGCAAGTAGCCGAGGGGAAGCTTGTGCAAGCAGTCTGACATCTTTGAGCCATTGTTGAATCAAAAGCATCAGGATCTGAATCATGTCACCTAGGGGTTCGTCTATCCAGGAAGATCCTCACTGAAGTCAGCGTACTCCTTCCTCGTCCTAGCTGGCAGTTCACGACAATCGCAGCATTCATCGAGTAGGTCCGAGCTACTAATTCCATGAGTTCGCGGACATCGGACATGTCCGGTGGACCTTCTGCAGTGATTGGGATGCGAGTATATTGTACTTCAATCCCGCAACCCGATCGCCGTGAAGCCATAATATCTTTAAGAACAGCAACATCCTCAGGTTGGACTCGGACTTCTTCCCAGATTGGAATGACAGATCCGTCTGCGGTCTCTGTGTGTAGTAGAAGTCTTTGAAGAGGTGCGAATATCAACGCAGTTGACTAACATGCACGAGTGTGTCATACCTTCCATCAAATGCGTTCAACTCTACGAGTACATCGTCCCTGGTCCGTCACCTGAAAATACACACCAGTGAGTGCGTGCACCCACACCGTATGTTCGCTTCGCTTTGCGGCGCTGACTCGGTTCATCAGCAAGATGCCATGCCCAGTGCAAGGGTGTGTGTTCAAAGCGATCCAAAAGTCAAATCTCACAGAACACATGAATGTGCAGTGCGTGTCGGATGGAAGAACTGGAATGCCATACGCGCCCTCGCTGACGCGCGTGCTAGTCTCGACAAGCATCCTCATACGTACACTGTGGGTAGTAAATCCACTTTTAATCATTATAGAATGTCGCTGGGCAATGAACCCCATTAAATAAATACAATGATCACCCCATGCATCCTATTCATTGTCGTACTTAACACTGACGAATCATTGTAAAAAAAACATGGATGGAAATGCGATGAAGATCAATGCATGCTTCGGGATAATGAATCTCATGCATTCTCCTTGTCATCACCTTGTAGCTCAATTTCGTCAACTGTAAAGGCAGTATTAATAAGTAAACACGTAGGTATACCTACTGATATATAGATGCTTGTCACAAGCAAACAAGTACTGAGGTATACCTGAGTAAACAGTTGTGACAACAATGAAGAGAGCGCAAGGGAGGATGAGTCCAGACGACTCAAGTAGAAGTTGTGCACAATAGATGAGCCAAATCTGCATTGAGAGTGACTCACAAAATGTCCATACAACTCACCCGACGAAGCCGTGATTCAGGCGAGCGAACCCGCGAATGTCGGGTTCAAGGGAAAGAGAGACACAGACCCGATCTTTAGAGTTACACTTGCCAGGGCCAATGCGGAGATACTGGGAGCATCTGGGCATGTCGGGGACACAAGGAACATGCAGAAGAACGTGCGAAACGGATCAGAATACGTCGACCAACATCCAGAGCAAGGGGAGGACACAAACTCACCCAAAAGGACTCGAGGCGAGCCGGGACATGAAACGAACGCACCAAACAGTCCCCATAACGATCCAGAATGCCTTAGGAATGATAGGAATGAGCGCAGCAATGACGCGAACGTGCTACATCAAGATACAAACCCAGGAGGGCATATGGGCGAGCAGAAGCTGTCGAAGGTTGTCGGGTTTGTTCAGGACCACGAAAATGTTGTCAATAGAGCTGGACATGATGGGATACACCATGGCAGCGATGAAAACCAGCGCAGCGTCGATGCGAACGCGCCATGTCAAGATAGAGGCCCAGGGGGTCAGATAGAGATCCAGGAGGCGAGGAATGACGTCGAGGGAAAGGCGGAGCACGGAAGCGATGCGGACGGCGTCCATATGGATGGGAAAGGTGACTGACTGACAATGTCAACCCACCGCTTCGCCAAGGACAACTCAAACAAAGCCTATATACAAGTGTCAGTAATACCAAGAAGACTCACCAAGTCATTAAATTGTGTCGAGGCCAAATTGGGCAGACTCGGACCGGCCATGATGGACACCTTGTATATAGACCATAGGATGGGGAAGTGTTGCAAGGGCACGATATGGATATTATGGAAGAATGGCAACAGCGCGCACACTTCAAGGAGCGCAGCATCAACAAGGCCAGCCGCGACTTGCCCTAAATCATGTGACATCATCACGACGTCTGCCGCCACCACTACCGCTGGACGGCGCGACACCATGACCACCACCCCACACGACGACGACACGGTGGCACCACCCATGTCACCGCCACCACTACCACCACTACCGCAAGACAACGACGGCGGTGGCATCACGCCACCACCAGATCGTCCATGATCCATCTGCTCGGGCACAAGATCCGGTCCACCAGCGCTTTCTCGAGGATTTGAACGATGCCGGGCTCGGGCGTGACTACCAGAGGTTGGGGCGCGAGGCAAGCGCACCAATGGTGATCTACCGAAATGTGCGGCCCAGATAGTGGGTTCCATTTTTCGTCATATCGGACCCATAGGCTGAAATTCTTGCCTCGAATGCAGTTATGCTCCGAAAGGTACCCTCATCATCCAGGCCATGCTTCTTTGAATTGTTGGGGTTGACGCCCCTGGTAACATCCTTGGGCCACTGAGTGTGTCCCGGTTTACTTGTCACTTCCTTATTCCTTTTGTTGCCTCTCATCTCATTGCACAGGACCTGCACTGTGACGTCCGACTAGGATACCAGATGATGATTGCCAGCAGTTCGGCTGGAGAAGTCCTTCAACACTACGAGGAAGAGGACGAAGGTGACAAAATCGAACGCGTCTTGAAGGCTATATGCACGAAATCTTTGGCATCAACGACGCACAACTCCATACCTCTGGCAAACCACTTCGACAGAACACAATGCTGGGGACTGAAACTCGGCGTGCGCAAGAGCACTGCAAAGAAGTTGATGCTTGCGACGGCAGACCAGAACGTTCCCCCTGTCCCAAGAGCACCGACTCGGAAGCGCAGCACACGCAAGAGTGCCACAAAGGACTCGACACTAGCAATTCCAGACCAGAACATTCCATCCAATTGCCCACCTTCTGGATTTGTGCCTCCGGTATTGAATCCACATCCTAGCATTCAAGATGGCATTGTGGCACTGATCGCCACTCGAACAACACGAAGTTATCGTAGCACCCGGAAGAGAGCTGCACTGAGCGAGCCAGACCAGAACATTCTATCTGATTGCCCACCTTCTGGATCTGGGGCTCCCACATCGAATCCACATCCTAGCACTCAAGACAATGTTGCGGCACCGGTCACCACTCGAACAGTACGAACTTATCGTAGCGCCCGGAAGAGAGCTGCACCGAGCGAGAACGAGCGAGCAAGCGAGCCCACGTGCGGCGAACATCTATGAAAGGCACCGTGACCATTATATACACCTTCTCGATCGTTTGACGGACGTTCCCACTCTTTGACAACATCTCTACCCTCCCCAACTCATCAGTCGTTCAACCTTTTTGTTTTGTTGTTTCTGGACTTGGATGTACATACATGATTGGTCTAGCATCGAATGATACACCCCTTGATATTCATTGACTGTTTGGGGCCCAAGGTGATTGATATGTGATTGCAACATTCGTTTATAGTTCAGTGGTTCCAACACCGAAATTCACCTGATAGCATCACTTGAACCTAATTGATTTCCCCGATGAATTTCACACAAGATTCTGCGCAATTCATTGCATCGACAATGCAGTATATTTCATTGCCAATACACTCTTATTCATCGTTTAATTGCATATGTTCCATGCGTGAAAGTAATGATGGTCAGCGACTTTTCTTCCCACAGTGATACGTCTCCTGAAGCGCATTGTTCGTTCGATACCGCACACCCTAGCTCGCTCACTCGGCACCGGATCGATCGGCAGGCTATGTGCCGCCGACGAGAAATGCTACCTCGTCAGACGGACAGGACAGTGGCCACACTGCCAACCACTAGAGCGACGCAGTGAACACGAACGGGACACGCACCCTTGTTCGTCACCCGATTTATTTATTTATTTGAACAAGCAACGCTGTTGTGTGGCAGCAATATGCTATGGCGGCAATCCTTTATGTAATTGATTACTGGTCCCAATTTTTTCTCTACATATTCAGCTACACATCGAGAAACAGGACAAGACTCGCTTGTAGCTGGGACCAGAGGATTAGACACCAGAAACCCCGGGCCAGTCGCCCCACCATCCGAACGCTCGTGTCGACAGTCCATTTGGCAATCCGTCCTCCATGTACATATCTGATCCTTCTGTCTGCGTCTTTTGATTCAGATGCTGGCATAGCCGGTGTGGGATTCTGGGTCGGACACAAGCCTCTGTGTTTGAAACCAAAGTCAGCTCACAAGGATGTTCTGGCTGCCAAAGAACACGCCTGATGGGGTATGAAGCTTGAAAGGTGTAGTATGTCTGTTGGCTTGTTCAGATGTGCGCCAAGGTGCTCAACTCCACGAATCCATTCACAAAGATACTGCAACGTCGACACGAACCCTGCCTTAGCTAGTGGCCGTCTCAGGTTTCCCGTCAGCAAATTCAGCACGCACGCGACAAGGAGGGCATACGCCCAACGTGCCATCTGCCATGCACGCGTGCACGAGGCCGGGGATCGGGAGGTGGCTAAATGCGGCGTCTTGCTGCGCGCGCGTGCCGTTCGAGAGGTTGCTCAGGACACAGGCAGTCTAGCGTACGTTTGTGTCAGCCACATGCGGTATAGACGACGGTGCTGAGGAAGGGATGCACAGTGGGACAAGGCCCTTTCCTATCGCCTCAAAGCGCCACATATGTACGCACGTTGCAGAGTTTGTAAAAGCGGGAAATGTTCTTCCTCGACGTCGATCTTATCTGGGATGACGACGTTGCGTTTTGAAACGGATGCAGATGGAGCGGACTGTAAATAGGTTTCAGAGTCAGCCAGCTGCGAATGCGCTGGCTGAGTCTGAAATTGCTGATCCCTATTTAAAGACTGGCAAATTCCGACCTTGCTCTTTCTCGCATTTTCACGGATGGATGGCCTTAGACATACGTACAATGTACCGTTAGCGTTATACCAAATGGTGGAGAATGTCATGACGGTGGGTAATTCAGCCAACGCCCATTCGCGATCAATCGATCGATCGATCCCTGTTCCAAAGGTTGCAAGGCAAACTCGTTGCTAGAAACCTGGCAATACGTGACGGCTGTTTCCTAATTGGTGAATGGCTGGTTTTCGCTTCCCGATCCTGATCGCTGATAGCGCTGGGGCTTTGCGTCCTTGGTGGTCTCTCTTTCAGATTTAGCATCCGAAGTCACCTTGCGCGTTTCATCGTACTCGGGCAGCCCTCCCTGGCGCGGCCTCACTTTTTCTCCTGCACCAAGTATTCTGAACAGTCAACTCAGGCGCATCTCCGCAATACGTGTTTAGCAGCACATCACGCACAGCCAGATTCTCAGGTGCGCAGTGCGGAGCTAGGACGCTGCCCACCATGGCAACGCGCCCGACTAGACTAAGCGAGGACGGGCGCAGAGCCAAGGCGGAGGGGTTTGGTCACCAACGCTGTCTTTTGCTGCCGTGCAAGGGTGTGTTACGTTTCTGATTTCTGGTTGCTGGGCGCTCACTGGTCAGCCCTTCTAGATCCCTTCCCTGCTCACCGATTCATTGGCGATCCGCCCACCTTTTACAAAATCTGGTGCATATGGATCGTTCCTCCGCTGACGGCAGCTTGGTCAAGTGAAATGGGCTCGCCTCGCCCATAAAAGAGGGAGTCACACCCTCCTGCATTCCCCATGTCTTTTCCTTGTATTGATTGCGAGCAAGTATTCAAGAGCCTCGCAGCTCGCAGCCACCATCGCTGGAGTCAGCACGCCAAAATTCCTCCAATCACGGTGAATGGCAAGGTATATGCTGTCGAAAGGAAGCTCGACAGGTTGTTTTGTCCTGTCGATCAGTGCGGGTGTTCTTACGCAAGCCGGGCGAAGTTCGCGACGCACATCAAGAAGGTCCACGGAGTCATAAAGGAGTCGTCAACCCCATCACATCCACTGGCAGGTCCACCTCAACAGAGCAGCCACAGTCAGCGGCTTTGTTTGACCAGTAAGGCGCTTCTTGTGCATTCGCTCACCGTTTATTCATTCACCTGTCTTCCAGAGAGCAAGGGGGCTGAGACAACTAGGCGAGAAGGTTGTGGGGAGGCTCCGCCACCCACGGCGTCCAGTGTTGTATCTGAAGGCGAGCTGCGGGTCCCTCTTCACCCGCCAGAAGACGGTGAGAAATTCTTAACTGCCTGCTAGCAGTAAAAGTGAATTCTGACGAGTACCCTTCTCGACAGTCTCGTATGGTAACAGTACAGTGGCAGAGTTGGAAAGGTGTGTCTCCAGTGGTTCAGAGCTCAGACAGGTAGTGGGTGAGTGAGGCTCATGTGTATTGAAACTAATGCGAAGCCTAATACTTACTCTTCTCGATCTCAGGAAACCAGTTGGCAGAAGAATCGCTTCCAGGTACTCCTGGCGCACGTGGAGCAGAGCTTTTCTCTGATCCGCCGGACGTAGGTGAGAATGTCCGACTTCCTATGGAAGGACTTGCTGAAATTAATCACCTTTGTGTTCCCTCAGTGGGTCCTCTCCACAGGTCTGGTGTAGAAGAGCGGCCGGTCGAGGAAGAAGAGAGCATAGGCGACAAGGGTAAGCTTCTTGCATACCTATTTATGGGTTGGGGCATTGACAACAGCCCCGAACAATGTAGGGAAGCGAAGGGTTATCAAACTTCTTCCTGAAGAAAATGTCGTGACACGTGGGGAGGTCCTTGATCGGCTCGGTTTATGCCTGCACACAAAGCTGTTGGTACTCATCTGTCAGCAATGTGAAATTGGCGTGTGCGCAGAAGCTGCATTGGGTCATGCAAAGAATCAGCACAGTATTACCACAAGTAGAGGAGAAAAGAAGATGTTCCAAGCCTTTTGTGAGGAACATGGGGTGTGCCAACGGCCCGAGCAAGCACCCATTCCCCTGGCAGGCGGCCCCCCAGTGAGAGGGATCGCGGCTCCGGTACCAGGATACAGTTGCAGGGCAGATCCGCTCAACTGCAGTTACAGCGTTCGCGATTTCCAAACACTTTTAAAGCATGCCAGATTGCGGCACGGCCAAGGACTGGCGCACAATACGGATCGTGAGGAAACGATGGTCCAAACAATCTTCCAAGGACTAGGCCGGCTTTATTTCGAGGTGGACACGACCGCTACCACAGTGAGCGACCTCGACATGCGAGAATACCTTCGCCTCCAGTTTCTACCTTCTGTGAAGGAAGACCCGATATTGGCGGCGGGTTCGGACCGCGACCGCCCGCCGCTTCTGAAGATCACGATGTGGGACGAGTTTCATGAAGAGATTCGGAGGGATGGCGAGCAGAGGAAGGCGGCGTGGAGGATCAAACAGAAGCACAAGCCAACAGAGCAAGGAGGGATATTGAAATCTCTGGACGACGTGGTGAGGGAACACCACAGCCGCGCGAAGAAGTTGTTGCAGGAGATGCCCCATGCATTCACTGTCGCGAAGGTGTTGTTGAATGGCCCAGGGTTCTCACCTGAGCAGTAAGTCCTTTTTGCCGAATGTCGCTCGCGCTAATACTTCCCCGAACGCAGATCGAAATATTTCCGCTTTCTCTCTGGCGACAACGACAATTACCTGGCGTGTTTTGTGCAAATGATTAGGGCAATGGTGCGAAAGGAAAGCGGCCACGAATTCAAAATGCAGTTCAGCTTCACAGAGACTCAACGGGGGAAGTTGCGAGCTCTCATAGAGCATTTGACGAAGGATGCAACAGAGCAGTCGCAGGATAGCAAGACGGAGGCCGTTCTAGCGTATCAGGCATTTTGCTGGTCGCTCGTGTATATCCCTGAAGCGAAGAAACTAGGGGTCTGGGACAATCCAATCCGGCGCTTCATCTGGCTAATGGCCCTGCGCGACGACGGGTCGTTTATGGACGCGACCAGCCTCACACCGCTACTCGCAAAGCTCAAATATTTCTGTCGACTGGTGACGTTGTACGAAACTCTTGCTTGCGAGGAGCCGGGGGACGAGACGGAGGACGCTGTCGAGTGAGTGGATTGGTATTTAACGTGAGCGCATCACTGACTTAGGTCCCTGTTCCCCAGCCGTGTTGGTCGGATGCACAACCTGGCGCTGAAGCTAGGCATCCCAACAACCTTCAACATGGTCTGGGAGCTTCAACAAGTGGCATCCGCACTAGCGTGTTCCCAGATGCAGGACCCCAATGTTTTTGTCGACCCCGATCACGCCTGGATTTCCATTGGTACGGAGACGCTGTGTCTTGATAGCCTTCGAAGCGGGATGGCAAGATTAATACAGGAAGCAAAAGCCGCGTTCCTGTACCTCAGTCGACGAGACGATTGGCCCGACATGTCCGAGTTGCACATCGTCGATGATCTGGGCAAGACGGACAGGGGTTACTCCTTCCTTGAAGAAGCCTCGTTCGGTAATCGCAGACACACGTTCTTTTTTGAGTCGGTTCAAAATTGGAAGCTTGGCTCGTTCGCAAGAAACGGTCATTGGGACTGGGACAAGATTGCGATCAAGGAGTTCCTCCATCGTTCCGACAGGATGTGGGGAAATGTCATCTACGCGCTTTTTATTGGCACACAGCTATCTACTCGTGTCAGGCAGTTTTTGCAGTTCCAGCTGCGAAATGCGGACAGGCCTCGCAACCTAATCTTTCAGGGAAACGAGGCTATGTTCCTAGGTAGATACAGCAAAACTACTCACATGAAGGGGAAGGACAACTGCATCCCTGCGTTCTTAGCTGAGCCGTTGCAGGATCTTTTACTGGTGCTGTTGGGCAGTGGGCAGAGAGAGACACAGGCCATCCTTGCTGGGGTCGTTTACGGTGAAGAGTCCCGCTCATTGTACCGCACGTAAGCTTCACCACCGTATCTCCCATGTTTGGTTGAGAGTCTGACCTCCACAACATCAGTTACCTTTGTGTCGAAAAAGGCGTCAGAATCACAGCGGAGGCTTTTTACGACACCGTAAAAAGGCGCAATCAGGAACTTTTTCAATGCGCCTGGGGCGCAAGCGATCTCCGCCAAGGGATGATAACCCTGGGGCGGGAGTTTATTTCTCCTGATGAGATGTTTCCTATTTGTACCGACGATCTCTTGGCTGAGGCTGCCGATCATTCCACCGAAGTAGACCTTGCCCACTATGCCGTTGTTCAGGGTGCAGTGCCCCGCCTCTCCCCCAGCAGCCTGGCTCGACATCGCTGGTTGGCCAAGCAGTGGTCCGGCCTGCTGGGCTTGGGACCTCAGAAGCCTCCTGTACCAGTGCGCACTAGGGGAACGATAACCACGTCCGAGAAGCTCTTCGACGCAAGGGAGCTGGCTGCCCAAGTCTCTGACATGGTGGCAGATGCCGTCATGAGCAGGCTGGCGGCCATCGGCCTGACGGCTGATAGCATCAAAAAACTTGCTACCTTACGGGGAGGGACATCATCACTCACTACAGGTGAAGGCTTTCAGGAGGCTAGGATGCCTCCTCACTTGGACGACAACGTGGCCAGCTTAGCGATATGTTCTTCTTCCTTTACCGCCTCACCGATGCAATTTCCCGCGCAGCGAAAGCGGACAGCCGCACCCACAGCTATCACTCAGGGGGAGACAACAGCCTCACGACCACAGAAGAAGATGCGGCTTAACAAGGTCGGTTGCGAGCAAGAGGTGCTTTTGAAGGAGAAGGGCCAGGTGAATCGCTACCCAGTACTCCGCTCTTCTCCACTGGCTTCAAATTCGCCAGGCTATACGGTGGAGAATCTCCTGTTGGAGAACATCCGATATCGTGATCAAGAGGCTGACGACTTGCTCCGGGAAAACATCAGAGGTACCATTCGACAGCTGCTGCAGAACCCGACTGCATGCGAGAAGAGCAAGTCGCAGATGGAGGCCGTCCTCTTGATAATGCGAAGACAACAGGATGGTTTGATAACCATGCGGACAGGCGGAGGCAAAAGCATGCTCTGGCTCATACCTCCTCTGCTCGACCCGGAGGCGCGATTCATTGTCGTTTGTCCTTTTACAGTGCTCCTGGACCAACAATGCGAGCTTGCGCAAAGGCACGGTCTTCAAGTAGTCAAATACGGGGACGGGGACATTCCCCGGCTTGTGCAAATCCTCTTTGTTCAGGTTGAGCACGTCGGGCGCCAAAAATTTTGCAAGTGAGCATCTCCCACGTCTACCACTCCAGCTGCTGACCCATTGTGCAGCCAGTTGATTAAGGAGGGTGCCCCGAAATTCACTGCCATGTTCGTCGATGAACACCACGACATACTCTCCTGTCCGTCAGATCGTGAGGCCAGTTGGAAAAGGCTTGCATGCTGGGCATCCGACCAAGAGATGCCACTGTACCTTCTCTCTGCGACGGTCCCTCCAACACTACAACAACAGCTGCTGGAGCCATATAACATGAAACCTGAGAACACAGCTTTTATTCGGTCACCCACGAACCGGCAGGAGATCGGACTACACACGATTTTTACGCAGGGAGAGAAAGGCCTTCGAAACTTGGTTCACACCCTCGCCAAAAGGCTGAAGGAGAGGGAAAGAATGCTCGTATTTTTTAATTCATGTGATGAAGCGGAACGGTTTTCCGCTGAAAATCAGTGCCCTGTTTTTCACAGCAAGCTTCCCAAGTCTCACCACGGGAAGGAATTCAACATGCAACGGTGGGAAAATGGGGAAAGCAAAATGATGGCGTGCACCTCAGCATTCGGAGCGGGAGTGGACAAACCCAATGTCCGGTTCGTTGTCATCCATTCACCAAAGTACAGCATTCTGTCAGTGTTGCAGGCGGCCGGGCGAGCTGGTAGGGACGGAACAGAGTCCCATGTGTTCTTCACGACTGGAAAAGCTGGTCCATCAACCCGAGGTTGTGCAGAAGTCGACATGCGTTGGCAGCTGGATCAACTACTGCACGGTGACAGGTGCAAGGTCTATCGGGCGATGGAGTACATGGACGGAAAAACTCTGGCAAATGAGTGTAAACAAATACCCAACCAGGTGCTCTGTGATGTGTGTTCTCCAAACGGCGAGGTTCACAAGCTAGCACAGCAGGCGGCAAGGGCTGAAGAGTGAGCATCGAGATAAGAGCGGTTAACGCTCTCAATGCGTAGTGGACGAAAGCGTGGGTAGCAATGGGGTTGCTACTCGTTAGCAGCGTGTTGAAAAAAAAGGCGGATTTATGACTTGGGACGCAGCTTGATCCAGACCCTTCAGTCAACACCAACCCTCTCTACGTCTTACGCGCTGTATCCAAACACCTTGCAGTGCGACGTCAATCGAGTGCCCCTCACCACGCATCAGCCATGGCACAGCGTGCGTACGGGCCCGTTGATGAATGCATCGTACTCTATGAAGTCTCTGACCGGCTGCTATGCAGAGCCGCCCTCAGCCAACATCCATCCGTACTCAGCTTTTTGCATAACTACGTTCTGGCCCATGGCATGCACCGGTCAGTGCATGCGCTACGTACGTCGGCCGATGTTGGCGGGGACGCATCTGACGCGTATGTGACCCGCCATGCTCTCTGAAGTCTGTGGCTGGCTACTAAGCACAACGGCGCTTGGCCAGCATGCGCGCTCTATGAATTTATGTCCCAGCACTTCTATCCACCATGACATGCGGAAGGGACCAGCCCGCATGCAGAATACCTACGTTGGCCAGCGCTGGCGGGGGTCTGTGACTGGCTACTCCAGGGGCTGTCTCGCCGAGCTGAGCAGCGCAGTGGTCCTGGTGGGTTGGGCATCGGAAGATGGGGCACTTGATGCGGTGATGCACGCCACTTGATCGTCGTAGAGCAGTGCTGTCTTCTTGACCTTGGAAAGGCTGGCCATCGACTTGGGGCAGGTGCTAAAACGAAAGTCGGGTGGCGCATCGTGTGCGGAGAGGGCACAAAGGGTGGTACAACGCCGTAGTCGACGAAAGGTGGCGTGATAGTTTCGAGAGGCGTAGAGCGCTGATTTGGATTAGGTGCCGGAACGGAAGTGTTGCATTCGCGCGCATCGGGAGAGATCCGCCTCTCTGGGGGGAACTCGTAGGCGTTGTCGTGAATCTGCCCTGACAGCCGCAGGTTCAGAACGAGTGGCATTCAAGAGGGTAGATGAGACTCGCTGGTAAATGCCCTTGGTTTGAAAAGGGAACGGCCGATCAAGAGCGCATGGCTGCACCCGAACTCGGTGTCCGACGTATCATCGAGAAAATGTCGTCGTCGCCCCGGCAGGCGAAGCATGAGGCAATCAAAGGCGGCGCTTTGGAGCGTGTCCCTGCCCATGCCCGGCTCCTCGAGGTTGCGGTCCCTACCAAACTTCCAGACCCATTCGCGCTTTACTTTGTAGCCACACGCGCGGGAATTAGAGCCAGATGATCGCACCAATAAACCAGGTGACGACTTCAAAAGGGTGCCAAGCAGCACTTCGGGAGCGATGTAGTTGGGGGCGCCACAAAGTGCCTTTTTCCTCTCACTAGGGTTCTCGACGAGGGTGGCGAGACCGCAGCCGCCAGCTTTGATGTTCATGTTTTGAGTCGAGGAACGAATTACTGAGTTTGAGATCGCGGCGAATGGCTTCGTGGGTGTGCGCGTAGCTGCAGGACCAGTGGTCCGGACCAAGAAGAAGCGCACATCTGGCTTTGTGAAGCTGCAGCGGGGGCGGAGTGTGTCTGTGAGTGAACCGCTGTGACGTAGTTCGAGGGTCACGCGCATGCTGTCGTTGTCAAAAAGTCATAGAAGTGAATGGCTTGGCATACCCAGTCGTATGTCTCCAAGTTGCAGAGCGGATGGCAAGGTGCTGGGGAGAGGACGTAGCTAGCGCGCCCTCTGTGCCTTCGTTGGGCCAGAACTCTGCCTCAAGCTCGATGAGCAGTGGAAATGCGATCTTGGAAGATGCAGAGAGCGCTCTTGGAGCATCCGGGAGCGAGTGTTTCAGATACTCCAGACCGCCTCCCGTCTTGCTTTGGTTGGCGAAGAGGCCTTATGGGCTGAATAGCAACTAATAAGGGATGGCATCACGCACCTACGTGACACCGCCGTGGCGTGCACTCAGCTGCTGGTGAGCAGGCCGGCGCGGGCCCGTGCCAAAGCCCACCTCCGCTTCCACAGCTTGCCTCTGCTGCAAGGGCGGTGAAGAAAAAAAAAGGAAGGGGGCGGGGCGGGTGGTGGGGCAAGCAGGTTG
>JBBPSJ010000240.1:0-35211 GCA_038093535.1 Boletus reticulatus
GATCCCCTTCTTTCTTCCGCATACCATCCGCAAACCGACGGAGAAACGGAACGGGTCAATCAGGAGCTAGAGACGTATCTTCGGATCTTTTGCCAAGGGGACGCCACCCGATGGTCGGACCTTTTACCAATGGCGGAGTATTGTCATAACTCCTCCGTGCATTCGGTAACCGGAAAGACACCATTCTCACTGATGATGGGGTACGAGCCGAGGGCCTACCCAAGCTTAGGAAAAACCACCTTCCTCCCCGCACTAGAAAAACGCCTTGGAGACCTCGACGAGGCTCGCAAGGAAGCCACTGCCGCCCACGAAAAGGCACAACGATACATGAGGGAACGCGTTTCCTCCCGCTTTAAACCATGGAGGGTCGGAGATAAGGTATGGCTCGAGGGCCGTAACCTGAGACTTCGATACCCATCACGAAAACTCGCACCTCGCCGCGAAGGCCCATTTGAAATTACACAGGTAATATCACCTGTTTCGTACAAGCTGCGGCTCCCACAAACGTGGAAAATCCACAACGCCTTCCACGCCTCCCTTCTTACCCCATATAGAGAGACTGCGGAACACGGAGCAAATTTTGTTCCGCTTCCGCCAGATCTCATCGACGGAGAAGAGGAGTTTGAAATTGAACAGATCCTAGCCCATCGGGGCTCCGCACGTCACCGCCACTACCTCATTTCGTGGAAAGGATACCCGTCCTCCGAAAACACCTGGGAACCTGAGTCCAATCTTGGACATGCCGTCACCCTACTCAAGGAGTATAAAAGCAGGGACCCCCTGGCCTTTCCTCCATCATCATAACACCCACCATAGTCACCATCGAGTTGAGCCGCCGCTCCTCCTTCCTGCCTAACAGAAACTCCTTGATGTCCCATTCACTGAATGTCGTCGTACCCCTTCGACTCCACCGACTCCCCGTCGTATCGCGCCGCATCCTCTACGCTTCCGTTCTTGAGAACCCCGCCGCTGCCCTCGCCATACCCTCAGTACCCGCCTTCAGAGACGTTCCAATACTCAAATCTCTGGTGGTCATCTTTCATACATACGCCACAGCCCGAACCGTCCACGCCCAGCTCTTCCCAGATGGGACCTTGCCTGTCTACACCGCCGCCATGGGACAGGCCATCCACGCCTCCAGAGAGGCAATCCTTGACGCCTGTGCCGACCATGGATTCGACGATGTCATTCGCGGACTCCCCTGTGCTCTGTACATGCACATACTGCGCCCAATCGTCCACTCCCTACCTACACACCTCCGACGATACTACATGGATGACCACCCGAACCACCCCTGGGACAACGACCCCTGGGCGAGAGAGCCCAGTCGAGGAAATTGGTATTCCCCCGTTCCGATCTGGGACGATGACTCCACCATCGCCCCCACCACTACCCGTTCGCCCTCCCCGTCCTCCCACTCCTCATCCATTATTCCCCTACTCGTCGCGTCCCCTTCTGAGGTCTCTCGCTCACCTTCCCGAAGCGGAAGTACTGGAGTTATTGGAGGAGCTGGCGACCCTTCTGTTCCCGGTGCCGCCTTATCAGATGTCCTCTCCTTCCTCTCCTCCGTCCCACTCCGACCTCGAGGGACTCCTACCCCAGAGCCCTCCAACGTACTCCCCGCTCGAGAACACCCCTCCTCTCCAACTCCCATTTGACGGAATAATCGTGTTCCCAAGCGTAGCTACCGAACAATTCCGTATGGACTCGCCAGTTCCTCAGCAGGAGCTGTGGGGAAACGTGTTTCAGGAGATCGAGGAAAGTCGCGACAGACAACTCCGTTCCCCTCCTCCTCTTTTCCCAATGATGAGGCCCGCACGTCGACGCCCATATCCGCGCCGGGTACTTCAGCCAATCCAATAGACGTCGACCGTTTCCCCTCTCCTCTTCTCCCCGCTACCCCCGCCCGTCCCACTCGTCCCCTTCGTTGCTTCACTTGCAACCAGACCGGCCATGTCCGCGTTGACTGCCCTCACTATGAGTGCCCACTCTGTCGGATGACCTCGCCTGGCCATATTCAGGCTTGGTGCCCACGACGTATCTGTCTCCTCTGCGGAGAACTTGGTCATTCCGACGAGTTCTGCCCCAAGCGGCGTAATCCCCTCGATGACGTCGACTTGACCGACTACGAAGTCAACGAGGGAGATCAGAGTGGTTGATGGGGTCTCGCAGGTGCTTCGACCGTACGAAGGGGGTAATGTTACGGTCTACGAAGGGGGTATACTTTTTCCTAAGTTCTTTTGACTGTCCTTGTCTTCCACTTCGCTACAGACTCGTCCTTCTCACCGCACGCGGTTGTATTCGTAGTGGAGTCGTCCTCCACCACTACCAGATACGCTCTCTCGATCTTTTTCTCCTTTGGCTCACACGGCGCCCCGCCCATACCATATTAGGACTTCTGTTCCGTCTCCGCCACTGTCACCTTATTCAGACTTCGTAAGGCAGTGGCATAGCCTTTCCTTTTATATTCGTAGATCGCTATCTCGTGCTGCGCACTCATAGCCTCTTACTGCGGATAGCTGCGCATTCAACTGCGCTTTACTGCGGATGCTGCGCATCCCGTTTATATCCTTCATCTAGATTAGGGGCCTACCGTATATATAGTAGTCGTCTCTCCCTGTATTTTCCCCAAGCTAGTTCTACGCAATACCAGCGTTGATCTTGCCTCACTTCCTCTGAGTTCCAGTGAGTCTTCGGATACCTGGAATAGGAGAGACCCGCTTAGGCTTCGCATCATCTCGAAGCTCGGCACTCGTCCTTGAGTTGAACTCCTCGCTACCTCGCTTATTCTTCGACCAGTATCGCAGCACGCTACGACAAGTCTACGCTGTGCGTTACAATCGGTGCAAGGATTGATCATATCAAATTCTTGTTAAAGGTCATAAGTAGTGTAATTGATGTGAAGTAAGCAATGGTGGTAAATTTTGTCCTTGTTGAACAGTACGTGGCTTGCTTGCAATAGACACGAGTAAGTGTCATCCTCCAGAATAAGTTCTGAGTCCTGATGGATAGCTGTGATACAGGGAAGAATGTGAGCCTTGAGTTTGAAAACGAAGTTCTAGGCCAGATCAAATGAGTTTGGTGATCCAGCAAGCAAGGACAGAGACTTGAAACTCACCCTAGTAGCCGGATCTCCGAGATTGGATTGCACAAATGTTGTGAGCTCCTCTGGAAAACATAGTGTTCATCTGGCTTGTTGGGCACAGGATCTGCCAGACGGAGTGCGGCTTGATTCATTCGGATGTGGCAGATGTGAGCTTGCCATCGCTCTATGGAAGCCATCTGTGATACGTAAGACTTTCAGCTGGTTTGGGTGAACCGGCTTTTACTTGTGTGGTGCTCAAGTTCTCCCTGTGTGAATAGAATTTAGGTACTGTTGGCGGTCAACTACGGGACTCACAGCTTGTGTCGAGTAGGAGTCTGTGGTGCCATACATTCTGATTTGCGACAGGTAATCTGCAAGGGCATGCAGTTTGTAGGTTTGAAGATTGAGGACTTTTGGTTGTCAAGCCTGTGCGGGATGGGATGGTGGGGTAGTAATTCCCTGGGAGTGGGTGCAACTTTGTTTTGCTTGTCATCGTTGTCTGGCTACAGCCTCATGAGGCAGCTCTCTTGTGACAAACACAGGACATGTTTTTGAGGCAAAGCCGCGGATGCAGCTGCCAAGATCCTTCATCACGAGTTCTAATAGCAGTAATGTTTCGTCAGTATGCAAACATAATTTAGCCAAACCATGCCAATGGGAGAGAGTGAATAGGAGGTGTAAAACTTGAGCGTTGTGAGGATCTGGGAGTAATCCTGAAAACATGGAAATAGAACACTGTCCAACCAGGACTATCAGCAAGATGTATCACAAATGAAAGCTAAAGGTACTCGCCTGGAGTACGTCTTCAAAATCACAAGTGGCGAATCTCTTCATCTCTGAAACGTTCTTATGAAAGCATCAAATGGTGCTACAACCAAAGGTCGGTAGTTGATGATAACTTCGAGGGTGAGTTAAGACATTTCAAAACAGATATAATTACCTCACTGGCGGTCAAGTTCAGCCAGGGCAGTTCCCTTTAGGCTGTCTACTATGTGAAGTAATGGGGTGAAGATTGCTTTCCAAACACCAAGCTTGAATTCATGTAGTAAATGGACAATGAGCATAAGGAAAAAATCGAACCCCATGCAGCCAAGCCTTTCTGAGAATGAATTCTGATTCACGAGTGGGTGTTGTTATTGGGGATCTCATTCCGCAGGCAAGAATCACATACTATTGTTGGTATGAGGGATTCAGGCTTGAGGAGTGCCTCGACTTGAGAAGTGTCAACAATATATTGCCCCTTGTAAATTAAATTGTGTGCTGATGCAATCTTTGCATGTCGGTCCACAGTGTCATGGCATGATAGTAAGTCATGCTCCAACATATCCTTTGGGGTAGCAACATTCTGTAACTTTTCCTTTGGAATGAGGCATCTTGGACATGGGCAACCACTGAGGTTGTGGATATTTGCAATGAGTACTCTAAGAAAATGGAAGTTCATGCTTGAGTTATGGTCTCTAAAAAGTCTGAGAGAGGGCAGGAATTGCCAGATACTGTAGTACATTAGCTAGGGATAAATACTAGGTAAAAAGGGAACTCACCTCAGCCACTGCCTAAGATGGGTGGAAACGACTGAGGTGCTTGTAAGTGAGGTGTAAGTATATATATGCTATGGATGGAGGCACACTCGTATTATGTTACCTACAATATTGCCTTGATAACCCTGAAAGAAGGTTATAAGGATTAAGAGAATAAAGTATTACACTTCTGGCACTTCTGGCACTTTCAAGACAGTTCCGGAAGTGGTTCCGGTGTTTCTGAGTTTGGAAGAGCACGGGAATATTCTGGAAGTAGTTCCGGTACTTCCAAGACCAGAAGGTGCGGGAAAGTACCGGAAGTGGTTCCGATGCTTCCGAGATCGGAAGGCGCGGGAAGATTCCGGAAGTGGTTCTGGAATAGGGGTTCCGAGCTCGGAATGCTCGGAATGCTCGGAACAGTTGTTATTTGTTAGTCTCTCCCAATGAAATGGCACAACGTACTTCTCGGGGTAATTGGCCGAATAGGTAAAGATTTGAGGGAATAGTCATCTCTTGATACCATCCCCAGAGGCAAACACCATGCCATGTTGATATGCTTGGAGAAAATTATCATCCAACAGATGTCTCCACTGTGCGTGGAAGAGTTCTCGATGACAATGAGTGAACAGAGGGTCACCTGGTAGTTTCTCTCCTCCAGTATGTTCCATTAAAAAATCCTTGAACTCATCAGGTAACTAGTTTGATGAATGATTAGATTCACATTATCAGATAGTGCGAGCACATACATGCCAAAAATACGCAACGTGTGAGCAAAGATTTGCAGTAGGAGCACATCGTTGATATTTTGATTCGTTTCCAAAATAGAGATACAGCGGCCACAGCTTTGCATCGCCAAACGAGGTGAGCTGAGTGGCGTCAGACCAGAACATCAACATGACAATGCGTCAAGGTAAGGTACAACCACCGTTAGTGGGATCCAGAGCCATGTCCTGGAGTTGGTGGTGTTCTGTAATGAACGCTTGGGAGTGAAAGAGTTATGGAATAGCACGGGTATACCCCCTGGTGTCCAGAGGTGTACCCGTACCCGTACCCGGCAAAAACCCGTACCTGCACAACGGGTACGGGTTTTCGGTCGGGTATGTGCATGGCATACCCATACCTGCACCCATCACGAGTTTACCCGCAGGTGCTGGCGCAACGTTGTCGTGTGGTGTCGTTGTCGTGCACTGGTGATGGTGCAACAACAATGTGACGTGTCACATTAGCACGCCATCATCATTGTGTTTGTTGCAGGCATGAGGCAACAGTGATGGCGAAGGGATGGAGGGAGTGTCGGGGAGTGATGAGGACGTCAGGGACAACCCAAACGAGCTGCCAAACGAGTCAGAACTCGAGCACGAACGCTCAAAGACAAGGGAGCAGGAGAACTCACCTAGGAGGGCTCGAATTGAGCTAACCGAGCCGGGACGCAAAGCGGTCATGCAACACGAGTCCCACAACATTCAGGGACATCCCAAGAGCGATGGGAACGAGCGCGGCATCGATGGGAACGCGCTACGTCGACATAGACCCCCAGGAGTCCATAGGGGTAAGCAGGGGGAGTCGAGAGTTGTCGAGGGTGATCCAGGCCGCAGAAACGTTGTCGAGGGCGGCGAAATCGTTGGGATAGATCCCAGGAGCAACGGGAATGAGTGTGTCATCGAAACGAGCGCGCTACATCGAGTTAGAGGTCCAGGAGGTCTGATAGTGGTCCAGGAGGCGAAGAGAGGCATCGAGCGCAATTGCAAGCGCGAGAACGGTGCAGATGGAGTCCATACAGATGGGAAAGGATGTGGAATGACCGCCGCAACGAGCGCAGCACGCCACGACTCGAAATGACTCGAAACGGACGTGCTAGCTGAATATCAAGTGAGTCAGCATGGAAAGCGGAAGCACACGAAGATGGACGTACCTGAGGCGTCCAAACCATCCAACAGTCATCCCAGATCGCCTACCAACCACACTAATCCACCGCATCACCGAGGACGACTCAAATTGAGACCTACAAGAGTCAGTCACACAAGATGGACTCACCAAGTCACCAAATCGCATTGAGGCCAAATCGGGAGGCCAAATCAGGACGTGCGCGAGGAGGACTGGGGGATGATCTGTGTGGGATGTGGTGGGGGAACGGGGATAGCGTGTTGGTGGGTCACCGAGTGAGTTCGGTCGAGTGTGTCGAGCGAGTGGATGACTCACCTGCCATATTTGGCAACTAGTACCCGCAGACCCGCGTTGCGGGTACGGGTTTTGCGCGGGTATCCACAGCACGGACCCGTACCCGTATCCGAGCGATACCCGTACCCGGGACCTGTGCGGGTTTGCCATACCCGTGCTATTGCCTAGAAAGAGTTCACCGTAGATGCCAATATCGTCGGCAGAAGAGGAACATTTCCACTGCAAGAGGTGAGGCTCGAACTGGGAGGCCCTGCAGCAGGAAGGATCCGACAGCTTGTCACAGATAACGGAAAGAAGGGATCAATGGTAAAAATCAGAGACAGTATGGTCTCTTGGTCTGCGATGCAATGAGCACCGAGGGAATGGGACTGAGATTGTAACACTTCTTTGCATCCAACCATCCTCTTCAGGTAACCAGTGTTGGGCATCCGAGTCACCATCATAACTCACGCTCGAGCCTGAGAGTGTTCCAGAGGTGGCGCCTAGGCAACCGAGTTCACAATCGATCGTGGTCCAATTAGTACAACGCACATCCTTGGGATGGAAGTTTGGACTCCCGATGATCTTGAGGAGGCTTTTGAAACCACTCTTGGACTTCTGGACGCCATGATTCCAGTACCAGTCCCCGATGAGCCACGAAGTCTCGTTAGGATATGAATGGAAAGGATTTCCATTACCAGATGGCTGAAGAATTCCAGCAGCAGCGGCTGGCTCAGGTGCCGAGGATGGATAATCCTTGCTTTGATCCTCAGGATCATCGATAGGAGTAGAACCGACATCATATATGTGGAACAATCCGAATGAGTTGACGTGGGTAACTAGGATGGTGCGATCACTGGCATGAGTTAGAGGAAGTTGGATAGCTTGAGTTTGCATGTTCACCGAGTCTGATGCAGTTGAACAAACCAGCGTAACAGTCAAAAACGAGAGCCTGAACTCGCAGGAACTTCAGGATCGGGCTGTGCCATTGCAATGTTTGGAAGTAATGGTAAAGGCAACTCAGGAAGCATATCCCAGAAAGATTTTGGCAATTGACAGTTGGCTCACCGACCTCGACGAAGAGATAGTGGTAGCATATTGTCAACCTAAAATGTCACCAAGATCAGACGTCAGCGTTATTCAGAAATCAAAGTGAGAATTGGAGATATACCTCTTTATTAAGCCCTGGATTGTATGCTTCGCTGTTACTCACAGTTGACACCTGATTGGCTCGTAACTCCAAAGGCATACTACCAGTGGCAATGGTAGTTGCTGATTATGGTGATACACGCCTGTCGTTTAAGCAAACCTAACTCGAAAACCATGAATTATGGTGTGTACCATCAATTTGAACACTATTTGAATTCAAAGACTCCATAGTCAATTCTGAGGTGCCTTCAACATGACGCTTCTTGTGGAGACGGACTTCTTTCGCCTGCATGAGGATGCTTGCTAGGTGTTTCTTTCCCTTTTGACAGTTTTCTTATGTCTTGTGAAGGCCCCAGCATTGTCGAAAGAGTGACCGCACACGCACTCTTGATTAGAGTTTAAAAACATTTAGGTTGGCACTGGTGGGCGAGCGACTTGAGCAGTCAGAGTTCGCCAAAGGGAAGAAACACTGCCACAAAATTCCCACGATGACCTATTAGTAGTATACAGTCCAGACTCATATTGTCCAGGCATAATACATTGCGGCGCCATTGGTTAATCTGCCCAGCCATCGCGCGCCAAAATACTTGGTCAAACATGACGCACATCTAGTAGGGTGTTCTTGAGTGATGATTGCGAAACAGTTATGGCATTCATACCATGTAGTTATAACTACTGCCCATCTGAAGAACTATCAGATTATTACATATTCCGAGCAGAGACAAGCGTCGTACCTAGTGTTCCGGTACTGTGAATGCATGCAAGTATGCCCTACATTTTGATTGAGACCAAAATCGAAATCAACCACAACTACTCACCTTGTCCTTGTCCATGTCATTGTAAATGCTCTGAGTAGGGGATCTTGAGGGCTTCAGCAATGTGGTACCCTCCCATCACACTCGGACTCTCCACAAGAACATTAGTCCCTTGGCAGGCTTCCCAAGATGTTTTTAGTAGATCATCGAACCATCCACAGAACTAGGTCAAATTGAGTTGAGATGTGCCATTCTCAATGTAAATGCACATGAGCTCCGCTGGATCACCACCAACGTAACCGAACTCAATTCCATGCTTCAAAGAGCATCAGAGAGAGTAATTTGGAAGATACATATACTTACTGATTCAATCCACGCTTGGAACTCCCCATCTGTGGTGATTTTCATCCGATGCCCAATTCTTTTGCAAGCGCGATGTATGTCAGAGTCCTCATTCCTCCTGGTCTCGTCTCCTGTCGGAGTTCGGAGATCCAGGGGGTCTGCGGACGGAAGTCCGGAGGTCTGGAGATGGTGGACAGATGTCCGGGTCGGAGGTAGGGGGAATGACATCCAGGTTGATGACAACATCCGGAGTCGACAGGGTACCAAGGGAATGGAGGGGGTGAGAACATCAGTGCAGGACTTATGTGTTGTGCCCTTGCCATGCTCACAGGTCCTCATATTTCAGAGGGTCTGAGGTCCGAGGTATAATTGAAGGAGAGAAGAGAGACGAGGGACAGGAAGAGGAGGATCATGTGGAATACATGATGACATTTAATTTTCATACTGAAGTGCTACAGTACATTTCAGAGGTTTATATAGTGATGTCCAGGTAATCTCTGGACCGAAGGGAATGGAGGAAACTAAGCAGAGGCAATGTACATAGGACTAGGGAATGGAGATGAGTAATCATACTCGGAGAAGAGGAGAAATCGGAGGGCTGTACAAATGATGACTATACTAGGATGAAAGGAGATGGGAACATAAGGGAGATCCAACAGGGAAGTATACAAGTCCGAGGATCTCCGGATCAGGGTGTCTGGAGTTCATTGAAGGCTCGGAGGTAAGTCCTGTGATCAAGGAGTTGGCCGGAGATGACCAGAGATGGGATAGGGGCCAGAACAGAATATGACAATGTAAGGTTGAACATCCCCCCTTGAACCGATAGTGAGGAACATAAAGTGCAAGGACTCCTTCGGCTTGAAAGTCAAAAAAGTTGAGGAAGCTGATGTAAACATCACAGCAGGCAAAGATTTGATCTGGGGTCGCTTCAGATGATGCAGTGGATTTGCTGTTGCTACTGAGTGAGCTTCGTGGTTTGAATTCCTCCAAGATACGCGCATCCCTCTTGCCTTGGCTCAATGCTGGAGCTTCTCCCAGATTTGGCTGCTTTCTGATGTTCTCTAGTTGGCGTTCTAGAATGAATATGAAAGCATGCCATCTATCTTCAAAGCCAAACTCAAAGAAAAGCTCTTCATGGCCTTTAATTATGACAGCAAGGCCATAATGACCAAAGCCCGTAGTCTTGGTCATTCCCACAGTCAGTATATCATGAATAAGTAATATAACCTATCGAATCAGCATCATCAATGAATTCTGTATGTGAAATTTCAGGAGCATACTCTAGTCTTCATGCTCAAAGGACCAGTGGACTTGAAACAGCAGTAATTTGAAGAAATATATAAACATCTGGAAATTGGCAAAAGTCAATACAAATAACCTGAAAAGTCTGTGGGATATTAGAAATATGTTCCAAGGATAAATGAGTCCACCTACATCCAAGTAGTGTTTCTTTGTTGTCAAAGGTGAATGCAGTCTTGAATTTGCCTACCATCTCTTGATCGACTGCTGCTTCAGATGTCTCGAGCACACTGTAGCCAAGCTCACTGGAGGCTCCAGAACATTGTCCAGGAGTCAATGATCCATAGACCTCAGGCACACCTCCATCACCCTGTGGCTCAAGAAACGCAGAGGGCACAATGGTAGTCGAAGGGGTGGTGCTCATGCCTTTGTGGGGTACTTTTAGCCAGGACAGTACTCCAACATTCCAAGGGGCACTTGCTGCTAGTCCCTTGCTCGGGAAAGATGTTGAGCTCATATCTCCTACAGTGGTTGATGGTGGATAAGTATGGATCTGTGACGAGGGATCGGTTGACGGCCCATTCAAAGATGCAGCAGCAATATTGCCACTACTGGGAGAAAGGGTCAAGGACAAAGACACCAGCGGCATGAACGATGCACCACCCCACTTTGATATGTGAGTAAAATCCTCAGGGCCTGTGGAGGGCTCCAGCTGTATATCTGCAATAGGGTAGATGGAAGTGATTCCTGGAGCAGTTGAAGCAAAGACAGTAGCTGGAATGACGAATTGGTCTTGGTGTCCGGTGAAGGAGGACTACGAGCGCGGTCCAAATTGTGGGCTGCCAAGGAATGGTGTGCAGCCATGGTATCCAGTAGGTCATGCGGTGAACCAGCGGGAGACAATCTATTGGTATGCACAGCCTCCCAGATGTGTTCCAAAGCAACTCCTATGTCATCAAAGTAAGCAAAGAAGTACGAGTTGATTGAATAATGTTCCTCCTTGTCGAACACTTTGACTTCAATCGTTTTGCTGAACTTGATGGCTGACGATTTCTCCACATCAAGAATCACCGAGTATGGTATCGTAATCTGAGCAGAGTAAGAAGCGGATACTGCTTCGTGTTTCCTGACTTACTTTCACAGTATCTCCCATGTTCTGCACTTTGAAAATAACCTTGTGTATTGCCTTTACCCATTCCTCTCTGCTTGGAACAGAGTCTGCAGCTAAGAGCAGACACTTTTGATTAGTATGTAGCCAAATCTCTTTTTCTTCTGTAGGATCACAAGAAATCACATAACACAGATCGATGATTCCGTTGACGAAATAAGGATCCTGAGTAACATCAGCAAGTGTTGCAAACATTAAAAAATGGATTACTGATGAAGACTGATACCAGGAAAGCATATCATTCCTGAGGATAAACCAGTGCTTGATCCAACGCTTCGTCAAGTGGCCCTCTTGCTAAGAGTGCCAGACTTCAGAATTTGGTCCTGAATCCACATGAATGCAGTCCCACATGGCTCATTAAATCAGTACCTCTCTGCTTGGCATGTGAGCAAAAAAACATAAATGAGAGTTTGTGAGATACATATATCCCTGTAACGCTGAATGTGGCTGAATATTTGAATATCCCACACCATCAGCTGATGCAATACAACTTACAAACTGAGCACAAAAGCCAGCATGGCATTTCTGATTTCCATTGAGATTTTGGAGCAAGTGTAAATGAAAGTACAAACCTGCTAGCACCTCATTAATAGCTTCCAGGTCAATATCTGTTTCAACTTCTCCGCCAAACAAGTCCATCGAGTGACCTTGACTGTTGTCATACTTCCTGTGTGACTTGGTGCCCTCCGTCTCATTGCTGGCCTTAACTGTACCATCGAAGGTGGTATGTGTGTCAGTTGTGAGTATTCCTGAGAATTGGGTGGTCATGGTGTCATTGCCTCAAAGTCATCGGCATCAATGTCATTGTCAGAGGTCAAATTTACATCATGTTCCGAGTGGGGTGTATATTCTTCTATCTGCGCAGGTGGTATTTTTCCTGGAAAAGTAAAGTGCGAAATTTACTTCCGTCTCGACTGGGCAATGGGACAATAAATGGCATGGATAGAAGGGGCCATGTGTACCCCTAGGACCTGAACTCAGTTTTGCCACATCAGCAAACCTACATTTTTTCTGGGTGAGTTAGATAAATGACAAAACTGACAGGCCTGAATAGACTAATCAATGATAGATTGACTGAACTGATTGAACTGATTTACTAACAAGCTGATAGGCTAATATATTGAATGAACTGGTTGACTGACCAACTATCTAACTGACAAATTGACAAACCTGACAGGCCTGACAGACTGACCAACTGACCAACTGATGTGACTGACAGAGATGACTAACTGATCAGCTGATGGACTGATGGACTGACTTGGCTGATTGACTGACAATCTGACTGACTGATGGAATGACAAGACTGACAAGACTGACAAGATGATCAATTGACTAACTGACTGGACTGATTGGACTGACATCACTGGTTAACTGACAAGCTGATATGCTGATAGCTCTGAGAATGCTGATAGTGATGAATTACTTCTGAATGATAGCACTGATAGCATGCTGTCAGTCATGTCAGCCAACTCAGACAGGTCATTTATTTTGATAACTCAGAAAAAATGTAGGTTTGTTGATGCAGGTCAAAAACTGCAGATCAAAGGACTGCTTATCCACCCGTTTGGTGATCTTCCATTGTGTCCTATGCCTTTGTCCATCCAATTCAGAATGTGGTCAGTGTTCATCCATTTCTTTCCGTACATAGTCCGGTAGTGATCTGTTCCGTTCCGTGCTAATCCGGTACTGTAGTCCGTCATACCGATCTGGAAAACATCAGATTCGACACCGGACAGACCGGTCTTCGGACTAATCTATCCAGATTTACTTAGACCTTATCTACACAGTCTTGGGTTTGCCCGGTGACTATAAAACCTGTCATCCTAAGACAGGAATAAGAAAGTTTTCGTGTGTTTTCTTCCTACTATCATCATCCTTGCTTCCTACTATCATCGTCCTTTCATCGTCCTATGCAGTCCCGTGTGTCTGCCATCGTTCCTCATCGTTCTTAACATTGTTTCCCCTATTTCCGGACACTTTTCGATGCTCGGATTGTCTCCTATCCGCTTTCCATTTTTCTGGACTACCTTCCGGACTGTTTTCCTTGACATCCTTGGGATATTCTGACCTTCCCCATAGTCCTCTACCGTTCCCTGGTACTCCCCTGGGCCGAGTTATACTCACACCCATCTTTTTAGGATAGTCCTGCTCACCACCAGAGCAAGGACACCTAGTACTTTACAGTGCGCATCTAGATTTCGACAACACTCCATTAAGGAAAATGCGGAAAGATAGAGGGAAGCATTACACGCACAGAGTCAAAATCTCTGAAAGACAATGCTGTGTTGGTGCCAAGATTGGCAATGGAGGCGTAATGAAAGGTGAGTCGTCGCTTTGGACAGGCGCTACAGTATTACGACCCGCAACATCTCGCTCAATCGGCAGGTCCGATTACAGGCTGCAGTTATGTACATCTTTCCTTGTTCGAACTGGAATTGATCGGCTAAGTAGTAAAATCGCTGCGAATCCTTCAGAAGCACTGAATAGTGACTTATTGATGGAGGCGAACAGTGTAACGCACAGCGCAGTGTTAACGTAGTGTGCTGTGATACTGGGCGAAGAACGTGCGAGGTATAGACGAGGAGTTTGACTCAAGGACTGGTGCCGAGCTTCGAGACGATGCGAAGCCTAAGCGGGTCTCTTCTATCCACAGGTACCTGAGAGGCTCTCTGGGACTCAAAGGTGGTGGACTAGAAATAATGCTGATATTGCGTAGAACTACCTGGGAAATACAGGAGAGGAACAATGAGTATTTATACGGTAGACCTCTAATCTAGATGAAGAATACATAAAGGATGCGCAGCATCCGCAGTCGAAAGGCTATGGGTGCGCAGTATGCACAGGTATAAGGCGATGAGTGCGCAGCACGAATCAATGAAATAAAATAAGGCTATGCCACAGCCATGAAGTCTGAACAAGGGGCTGTGACAGGAAGGAAATGGAAGTCTAAGTATGGTATAGGCGGGGCGCCATGTGAGACGGAAAGAGAGAGATCGAGAGACATATCTGGTAGTACATGTGGAGGACGACTCCACTACGAATACAGCTGCATATGGCGAGAGAACGAGAAGATGGAAAGGAAATTGAGTACCCCCTTCCTAGACCATAACAAACAGAGTCTGAGCATAAATGTACGACTAATACTGGAAGGGAAACAAAGCATTGTTAAGTTTTGTCTTGGAATCCTTTTGACATCGCCAAGGCTGGGCTGACTTGTCAACTTGAATTCCTCTGACAACAACAACCTCACAAATCCTGTACCTGGCTACATTGGTCCTCTTCTCAATGATGTTGCCGTGTTTTGCAAGGAAGAGCATCCTTCTGAAAGGGAAGTGCTGAGGGTGGCAGTGAGGTTTGCCTCCTACAAGCTCATGAGTAATCTGCAGGTTAAACACCAACACGATCATCAACATACATCTCTGGCCAAGTACATCTGCTTTGCCGAGAATAATCTGATATACACCGAACCTTGCTTCAAGGTTCTTAAGGTGCTCAGCAGCCTTGACTTTGTCAGCTATCCCACCACCTCGCCTTTGACATGCTGATTAGAAACTGACCATCACACATATGTGTGTAAATACATACACCTTGAAAATCCCTTCAGACATGAGAGGACCAGCATGGGGTTGAAGTGGGACACTGTAACGCACAGCGTCGTCTTGGCGTAGCGTGCTGCGATACGGGTCGAAGAAACAAGCGAGGTAGCGAGGAGTTCAACTCAAGGACGAGTGCCGAGCTTCGAGACGATGCAAAGCCTAAGCGGATCTCTCCTATTCCAGGTATCCTATGGACTCACTGGAACTCAGAGGAAGTGAGGCGTAGAAACAACGCTGGTATTGCGTAGAACTAGCTTAGGGAAAATACATGGAGAGACGACAAGTATTTATACGGTAGGCCTCTAATCTAGATGAAAGGTATAAATGGGGTGCACAGCATCCGCAGCAAAGCGCAGTTGAATGCGCAGCTATCCGCAGCAAGAGGCTATGAGTGCGCAGCACGAAATAGCAAATAGCAAATATAAAAATAGAGGCTATGCCACTGCCTTACGAAGTCTGAATAAGGTGACAGTGGCGGAGACGGAACGGAAGTCCTAATATGGTATGGGCGGGGCGCCGTGTGAGCCAAAGGGAAAGAGAGATCGAGAGAGCGTATCTGATAGTCGTGGAGGACGACTCCACTACGAATACAACCGCGTACGATGAAAGGACGAGTCTGTAGAGAAATGGAAGACAAGGACAAGGAAGAAGAACGAGGAAAAAGTGTACCCCCTTCGTAGACCGTAACAGACACTTCGACAGAGGCTTCCTTCTTGAGATCGCTAGGCCAGTGGTATCCTGGTTAGATATTTCTTGATCAGATAGTGAGCAATGGCATGAGACTTGTAGAGGATGAAGCCAGACTTGATAGAATGTGATACTGGGAGACTGACTTACAATTGTGTTGTCATCTCAAGGATCATGACAGCATATACTGTATTGTAGGGAATCTGGCTGAATGGCTAGATCTTGAGGTACTCCAAGGGACTCTTCTGCTCGCTCTTGGCAAGACTTGATGGTCATGAGCTCATACTAGGGAACCCCCTTCTCTCTGCAGATCAAGGCTATGAGACGGGTGTGAGTGACATGTTGCAACTGTAGATCTTGAGAACCATGGTTGTAACAGCAAAACTTTGCTGAGACAATGGAGGATGTTGGTAGCAAGTGTGGACAGAGTACGCGTTCTGGATGGCATGTTATATATGATACCAGTGGCTTGTGACTCAGCTCAAGAGGGTGATTGACAGGCTCATAGAGTATGCCACTTTCAGAAGCCATTTGCACAGGCCTTCCTTGCAGCTGGACAGGGAAATGAGACAGAGGTGTGTGATGATGGACCTTGATGGAAAGATTGATTCAGAAGGGGGAATGCCACTACAGTCTTTGCAGAGTTACCATCACAATAGGAGTATGGCGAGTGACATGACACCAAGAGCAAAGTGGACCTGGAGAATCAGATGAGCGGCGGGATGGGGGTAGGGGACTCAACAAATGCACCAAGGCAGCTGCATGATGGCATCGATGTCATCGACCTTGCAAACCTTGGCCCTGTCCTCTCCATGGAGCTGAAGTACTTCAACACAATGCGCCATTGTCATCAATGCACCAAAGGAAGTCCGAGGATCTGAATCTATTCTTGTCATCTTGACTTGTGATGTGTTTTCTTGTCATCATGACCCGGTCTGTACTCATCCTGACCCAAACTTGGATTGTACTGAGTCAGTGTCACGGTCGGGCACGGCACCCAGCAGCCTAAACCCACGAACATCAGAGTGTGAGACGGAACAGAAATATGGCAACCCGCAACTTTGATGGTGATGGACGCCACGGCGATGGGAGTTGGACTCGGACTCGGGCCTAATACTCAGGCTGTCAGATGCCGAGAATGAGATAGCTTGCTAGTGGAACCGAATGCCCCCGATTCCAGTCACTCACCATAATTATCGACAAGCTTGAAATAGTGTGGTGAGGCGCCCGGATTCAGCCTGAAACCACAAGATGGAGTGGAATGGAAACACAGCAACCCACAACTTTGATGGTGGTGGGTGTGGTGGGAGTCTGAGAACTTGAATGAGATTCGAACTTGATCACTCACCATCACTATCCCCCTCTGAGCCACCCACTATGTCTCACTGGCCATCCAAGTCATTCCACCATGACGCCACTGATGAAGGTTTACCTATCACTGGCATGACTCAGGCGGATGCTGCTGCTGCTGCAACCAGTGTCCCACGCCCGCAGGGCGAAGCCCCCAGTCATAGTACCACGCATTGGCACAGCCACGCTGCCACTGCTGCCTCTCCAAGTCCAAGTCACAGTCTAAGTCAGAGCCTCACTCAGCTACCAATACTGCAGTACAAGAATTCAATCTGTTATTCACTGTTTGATGTAGTTAATCTTTTTAATACTACTAGAAGTCAGGCATTTGAGTCCAATGACTCACTACCAACAGTCTTTGCCAGTGAGTCTGGGTCAGGCTGGCACTGGCATGGTCAAGCCATACCAGGTTCATGATTACCTTGCATACAATTTCAATCTGGAATGATTACCTTGCATACAATTTCAATCTGGATGCCCCCAGCTCTTCTTTTGCTTAGTGGAACTTTGGCAGTGATGATGGTAAGTCATTGTGTTGGTAGTTCAAATATGCCAGTGGTATATTATAACTTACAATAGGGTTTGAGATAGCCCAGGCTGTAGTTGGTATGCCTCAGGCTGCCACTGGTAGTGCAAGTGACTTACCACTGGCACTCAATGACCCATGGAACTCAGGCTCCATGTCTGAGTCAGGTTGGAACTTTCAACTTGAATCTGGGTCTAGTTATGACACAGAGATAGTCCAACCTGGACTTGAAGTTCAAGTTTCTACCCTGGGGAGCCAGATACTGGTAGCAGGGGAACTTCAAAATCCCCAGCCAGACATGGAACCTGAGCAAGTTCAAGTTCAAATTGAATCTCAGGCTACCAGTGAGTCACTCCATTTCTCTGCCTCAAGTGAGTACAGATATTTCATTTTGTATGATGATGATTGATGATTATAGCTCTATTTGTTACTCTGAGTCTTTTCAAGGATGCCTGCAGAATTCTTCAGGTACACCTCTATGAAACCACCAATATCAACATTCCAGATGGGCTTGCAAAGGAGATTTTGGCCAAGGTAATTTTTGATTATAAATGCACAGCCCATGCATATGGAGTGGAGTGGAAACCAGAGAACAGTAAGTACTAGCAGGTTTGGATATTCAAAACTAATACTAAACTCAAACTTGAACAATATTAGCTTTCATAGCTCTCCCAAATGGGCACACAGTGCTCACTGATCTATCCAATACCTCCTTTTATAACTATATCATCAAGGAATTAAAGGGGGTATCTGGTAGGTTCACTGAACACCTCTGGCCACAAGCCTTGAAGTTGGTTACTGGCAACACTTCAAGTCAGACTCAGTTTTCTGGGCCACCAGTGGCTCTTATTCCTGTTAACTTGCCCATCAATCAAAACCAACTTGATGAGTGGACTAATCACACTGATGGGCATGGATATGGGATTTTCCATCAAATCACCCAACATGCCAGTGATCCCCCTACCCTAGTAAGTGTTGTTCAACCTCACTAGTATTTTATTGTTTTGATTGTTTTATGCTTTAGGAACATTTGGCAATGTGCTATTCCAACAGACCTTTTGGAGAGCAGCCTCAGCAGGCTATGGGCCAGACAATCACTCTTTCAATCTTGTCAACAAGTCAGGTGATCCAATCTCTGACCTGGGGCTTTCACTTCATGCTGGAGCAACTATATGTGGTTGGGTAAGAGATTCTCTATTACTACTATCACTATTTTTTTAGCATTAACTTTATTCTTGCTCAAGCTCATTGCTGCTGTCATGGAATATCAAAATCACAATGTCATAGTCTTAACATGGTGTACTGTTCCAAAGCGCAAGGAGATTCAGAAAATCATCAAAAATGTCTACCAATTCTTTTTGAAGGTTTTACTTGGTTTGCCTAGTATGTCTATGGAAGAACAAACTCTTTGGCGCCAGAAGCTAGTTCAATTTCTTTTTAAGTGACATTTAATAGATATACTATATGTGGTAGTCTACTAGCCCAAATGTTCAAAGCAATCATGTTTTTTGGCTAATCTAAGAGATACTCTACTATAGAGCAGGGTATAAAACTTGTCTACAGTTTGTGATCCATGTATATATTGAACCACCAGTCAAAGTCACTTAGGGAAATGTAGCATAGCACCCAGGGATACCTGCCCAATGAGCCAGAGACCTTGTTATTAACTGTTGGTGATTAGGTGATGGTGAAAGGAGGAGTTAACACTGGTATGTCATAGACAAGACACAACTAAAAGGCACAAACTTACTATAGTCAACTCCCTACATAAAACATCCTACATAAAACATACCCTATATAAAACATACCCTACATAAAACATACCCTACATAAAACATACCCCTCATAACCCATACCATTTCTGGTTTCCCAAACTGCCTGGGTCCACCATACAACATCCTTGGTTAAACATACTCCCTGATAACACATACCTTTTTGCCCTTTTTCAACAGGTATGCATTGGCTGTAGTACTTGTGGATCTGGAGGTGTTGGCATCAAATATAAACCAAGGTGAAACACAAATGGGGTTACCAAATCTTGTTCTCAGCAGTCACCACACTCAAGCACACATCAATGCATCATAAACACAATCTCATTTCACTATACCTTTTCTTCATGCTGTGACTGCAGACAAGGAGGAGGATGAGTCCAAGCATGCACTAACTGGTATGGTTAAAGATTCTACCTTCTAGCAAGGAGCCTCCATACATCCCTGACATGTGGTCTATTACAGGTCGAGAGTAGAACAACATGTATGACAAAGAATTAAGCCGTCAATGTATGTGTGAGCACACGCACACACACCATGCTTGTCCAGGACCTGATCAGATGTACATGGTTGCACATGAGACGGATGACCCACACATCTTGGCATTGGAGCCTCATCCAAAGTTGTTGTGTAGTCATCTCTAGGCACTGGGCATTAGTAGGAGCACCATCAAGGAGGAAACCTCACTCGAGTTCGCATTCGACTTGGTCGTTGAGTGGGCGGGCTCTAAATTCATCAGGACTTGGATGTCATCGCCCCACCGTGCACCATCCCTTGTGAGTGCATTGATTTGCCATGTGCAAACCAGTTTTGGCACCATCTTGAGCACTCTGCGCAAGCCCACCTTCATAACCAAACCAAATGTGCCGTCCGTAATTTGGTCTGTGCATGAACAGGACAAGTAATTGCCACCCATAGAGACCAACGGAAAGTCTGGCAGAGGCACACCAGCCATATCAGAGGAACACATGGGACCCAACGGAGGACTCCATGACATGACCTGCAAAGAGCTGTGGACACCATTACGAACAAATGCATGGATGGGCAGGATGTGTCAGCAAGAGAACATGGCCACTCAAGATGGAGATGAACGCAGTCAAAAACTGAGTGGTATACATACCAAAACAGTAAGGGTGGCGTTCAAGCGCGAATGTGCTCCCTCAGGAATACTGCACACCTCGGGTCAACTTCATCTCCAAAAAAATACTATCAAAAAATGGGCTCACCTCAACACACTCATCTGTAATGACAACATCTGCATCTGCCAAAATGCATCAATCCCAAAGCACACGACAACAATAACGGAGATGTGGACACCACTGACAATCACCTTGACACACTGCAGGACCAATCGGCAAATGGTCGCCACGAGCACGGTATACCAGATACCAAACCAACTTGCCAGTGAACCTGAAAAGATGCCCAAGATACCGATTAGCCCGAATAGATTGATGTACAATCTAAATGATTGCATCCATTTTCATGGTTATCACAGGTTGTGAGTATAACAGGAAGGTCACTCACATGGAGACATGGTACGGATCGCCGCCCAATAAAAATGTAAGTGTCACCCAAAACTTGGTCCAACAAGCTATTGAGGAAATTTTGATCAACGCCGCCTGTATGAGTCTCGGTTCGGTGACAGAATACATGACCATGGTGTATAAGATCTTCACATACATAAGGTGGGGGTTCTTGGGTGGGTGATCCCAGGCCAGTACAAGGACATAGGCACCACACAAGATGAGAACTTGCATGCCGATGGCAATGTAGTACACGGTGTGCCAGGTGGAGTAGTAGCCAATAACACCCGAAAGGACACCCAAGGATATTGGTTGGTGTCTCCAGTTGTAAGTACAAGGCAGAAGTCACCAAAGTCCTTGTTACTTTCATTTCAGAGTCCAGCACTAGCATGTGGCAGGCATGTTGGGGTAGAACGATGAGACCATCGGAAAACTTGCCAGCAGTATTAGTATGACTGATCGTAGACAATGGGAAAAATACTTGTCAGGAGGGACGACCACGGAAGGTGGATGGTCACCCGCTGGGTACAGCTTTTGAATCGTGATGCATGACGGGCTTGAAGTCCCAGAACTTGTTGTATTTCCCAGCCCTACAAGAGGTGCCAGTAAGGAGGGAAGGTGTGGTTTGTTGAGGACAACAGGTTCTTCTTTTGTTAAGATGATAGTGTCGTACGAAGCGGAGTGGCAGGTGATGGAGGCACATAGCGAGGTCAACATCTAGTTTGTCTGTGAGTCCCTCAGTTATAGCATGGTACAAGACTTAAAAGGAGATTGCCCACATAGGCTCGCTATTAGCATCTGCAGATGCGTAGTGCCGTTATAATCTTCTCAGGATCACCCTCCTTTGAAATACGAGCAGCAACGGCAGAAAGGTCTACCATAACTGAGGGCCCCGGTCTTGCTCTCTCTTCCCTTATGTGTCGCAAGGAGTGCAGCATATGCTTGCAGGTGGACAGTACTGGTCAAGATCCTCTGAGTGGTGTTATTGGAGTTGAATGACATGAGTCAAGGCCAAAACCTAGATAGTCAGGCAGTGAGCGGTCATGCGACGGCAAAGTGACGTCAAATATGTGACCAGAGTGAAGTACCCACTTTAGCCCTGTGATCCTCTGTCATGTTTCTCCAATTTTGGTCTTTCATTGACTATGAAAGCAACCAATTGACTGTCGGTCAAGGCGTGGTGCCAGTCCACCAATGGTTTTTGGGAAGAATAAATGGAGCCTATATGAAAACCAAGTCTGTCATGGAGGCAAACCGTCAGCTTTAACACATAAACAAGGAAATAACGAAAATTGCAAATCACGACAGGTTAAATAAGAAAGAAAAACATCAAATGGATAAGGCATGTAACAAATATGCCAACAATGTATCTGAGAATGTGTACATAACCCTGTCAACATTTATGAGAACACTCGTATCTGCCTGCGACCCTCAATGAGCGCCTCTTCAAGAGCCTGGTTGTTTACCTGTGCAATGTCATATACATAGTAAGTACTCTTTCCAAAATGTGTCACTAATCCAAAAACAATCCACATGTTGCTCGACGCGTCCATGTTCGAAGCTGACTAAATACCATCATTGTTGACGTATCATCAACTCACCCTTGACAGCAGACTTCAACATCCTATATCAGACCTGGTCAGCAAACAGCTCTATTTTGGCCAACGTGTTGGCTGACCTGAGAGAATATTTCTGGAAAAAGTTATTGCAATAGCAGAAATCTGGTGTTGCCACACAGGATCCCTAGAAACTGGTCTAGGGTACTTACCTTTGGGACAGGAGAGTTCTCAGAGATGATAGCGGTTGCAGATCAAGAGAGATATATATTATTCAGACCCAGACGAGTCTTATATACTGCTTTGTAATGCTTACTTAATATAAGGTCATGTGACTACTGGTACGTGTCCTTTCAACACTCCCCCTTGTCTAGTATATGGTAGATATGTAGATATAAAAGATAAAAGTAAGGAATATAAAGTAAAAGAAACATCTGCATAGTCTAAGATGGTGAGTTGAATTCCAAACCAAGCTGGGAGTGAAACTCTTTGAACTTGACGTGTCCAAGGTTCTTTGTGAACATATCCGCAGGATTGTCAGTGCCTGGGATAAAGAGTAGCTCTACCTGCTTCCATAGCATCACAGCATTGCATACAAAATGATAATGGATCTGGATATGTTTGGAGCGTTTTTCGGTGACTGGGTTCTGCGTAATAAAGAGCGATCCTTGATTGTCACCGCAAACGGGGATGGGACCAAGGCGATAGCCGAGTTCTTCCATTATTTGATGAATCCAAATAGTCTGGCACGTACAGTTGCTCAAGGCCATGTACTCAGCTTCCGTGGAAGACAGAGCGGTGGTCTTTTGTAAGTGTGAGTTCCACAAGAACACACCATCCGTGAATTTCAGGTAGAAACCTGTTTGCGAGTGAGACGTGACTTTGTCTTGTCCCCAATCAGAGTTGGTGCAGGTGATGATGCCTTTGCCTGATTTGCCATTGTATACGAGAGAGTAGTCTTGGGTGCCTAGAAGGTACCGGCAGATGTATAGAGCCTTGTTGAGATGCTCTTCTGATGGATTGGCTGACATGTGGGCAAGTTGGGTAACCGCATATGAGATGTCAGGTCTTGTGCTGATCATAAGATACAGCAATGATCCGATAACCTGTTGGAATCGCGTCCGAAGTTCCAGTTGGACAGGTAGATCATTCTTCTCTGGGTAATATCCCTGAGGAAGAGGGGTGTTGGCGATTTTTGCGTTAGTCATACCACATCGCTCAATGACTTTGTCAAGGTATTCTCGTTGGTTGATCTTAATGGTTTGACCGTCTCGACGTATGTTCATTCTTAGGAATTTGCGTGTTTCTCCTAAGTCATGACATTCCCATTTCTTCATGAAGGCAGCTTTAACCTTGTCTACAAAGGTTTTGTTGGGACTGCAGAAGATGGCATCGTCTACGTAGATGATCGCTAGGACGAGCTCTTTGTCCTTGTGATAGATGAATAGGCCAGCATCTGTTTTAAGACATGTGAAGCTGAGTTCTTTCATGGATTTGTCGAGTTTGCGCCACCAAGCTAGTCCTGCTTGTTTTAGGCCATATAAGGTGTGGAGTAATCTCAAGACTTTCCCTTTAAGGTGAGGAGGCATAAAGCCTTCTGGGAAATCCATATATAGTTCTTTGTCCAGTTTGCCGTATAGGTAGATGGATTGGACGTCAAGACCAGTAATATACCAGTTCTCTGTTGCTGAGAGGGCGAGCATGCACCACACTATCTCAAAGCGTATGACGGGGGAGAATATTTGATTGAAATTAATCCCTTCTACTTGGGAGAAGCCTTTGGCTACGAGCCGGGCTTTCTTTCTGCCGTCTGTTTTTACATCAAAGACCCATCGATTCTTTATAATCTTTCTGTCTTTGGGTCGATCCACGATTTCATAGACCTTTCGATCCTTGAGTATTTGTAGCTCATCGTGGCAGGCTTTACACCATAGGGTCTGCTCATTGGGTGGTAGCTTCTGTATGTCATGGTATGTCCACTCGCGATAGTTCATGTTGGACTGTTCTGTTTCCAGTGGGAAGGCACGGCTGCAGAGGTATGAAACCAATGGGTCTCCCCCTTCCCTGGTGATGCGCTCAACGTCATCTTCCAACGGAGTTGGGGATGGAGGCATTCCTCCAGGGACAATGGGTGAATCCAATGGTCCAGCCGGTTCTTCTCCTACAAGCTTGTGCCAGTTAGAGGTGCTCTCAATGTCGCGAAGCTGACAAACAGGATCACGATGTTCCCCATAGACATTACTGGGCCGTAAAGGAGCACGACAGTTGTGTTGGGGTCATTGAGGACGAGTGGGAGGTGGAGGTGGCTGTTGACGAGGAGGGGTAACAGGAGGTGCTGGAGGCGGTGTAGGTGCCCTTGCTGGAGGTGGAGTGACAGGCCTGGGGGCCCGGCGATGAGGTTGGACAGTAGGAGGAGCGAATTCCACATCTGACTCGAGGTCCGTAAGGGTTGAATCAGAGTCAAAGGACTCATCATCATGTGGGTGAGGTTTAGGCAGGTGGTTAACCAGCCGATGTGGCTGAGCCTTGGAGCATCAAGGGAATAAATTCTCATTGAAGATAGTGTGAGCCGATGTATGGAGCGCATTGTTAGGGTGCATGAATAGATAATTTGAATCACTGCCAATGGCTATGCGGAGATAGATCATCAATTGCAATTTGGGCTGTAGTTTGCTGCCGTGAGTTTCAACCAGAATGTGAATGTAAGCTCCACAGCCAAAGACACGAAGCTGTGAAAAAGTGGGCTTTTGGCCCGTAAGCATCTCGGATGGCGTTTTCCAGTTGAGGTGAGCAGATGGGGTGCGATTATACACATGAAGTGCATGCATCACTGCGAATTCCCAGTAGGAATCAGGCAGGCAGGCCTGTAATCGCATGGGTTGTGCCTTGTCCATAAGGGTACGGATGAGGCGTTCCACATGTCTGTTTTGCTGATGAGCGTAAGGGGCGGATTGTTGTATATGTATGCCATTGTCGCGCATATACTCAGTGAAGGGTTTGGAGGTATATTCTCCCCCTGCATCAGAGCGCCAGTGTTTAATTATGGTGTTGAACTGAGTGCACACATAGGCGTGGAATTGCTTGGTTGCACGAAGTGTTTGATCCTTTGTTTTTATTAGGATCACCCAAGCCATGGATGTGTAGTCATCATAGAAGACGACAGTGTACTTGTACTTATGGTACGATTCAATTTCAAACAATTTTTAATCAGAATGCATTAACTCAAAGGGAGCGCTTGTGCGCATCTCGCTGTGAGGAAAAGTACAGTTGGGCTGTTTGCCCATCTCACATCTGGGACAGATAGTAGGGTTGGATGGAATATCAACATCCAGAAAATCTTTAATGTGCTTCTTAGCAGCACGGAGTACGTCACGAGAGGGGTGACTGAGTCGCCGATGAAGTAACTCATCATTGACAGAGGCAAGGGATGTAAGATCTGCTTGTGGTTTCATGACGGGTGCCCTGATCCAATAGAGTGTGTCTCCATGCGAATGGAAACTAAGGATGATTTGGCGTGAGCATTTGTCAAACATGTCGATGTGGTTGTCATGGGTTTTAACCATCATGCATTTATCGTTGAGTAGGGTGCCCATAGAAATGAGCTTTACGGTGCACGAAGGCATGTAAATAACTGGCGATAACTGCACAAGTTTGCCCTGGAAGCACACTATGGTGGTTTCTTGTCCAACAATATTGGCGCGGCCATTTGCCGTTTGTGAGTACTGGGGGGTGGTGAATTTCTGGAATTCGACTAGGTCATCCAGATCATGTGTATAATGCACCGAAGCACCTGAGTCAAGTAGCCACATATCAGGCACGCGAGAGTCGTGTTCCTCCTTTTGTTTCCCTTTACCCTTACTGGTTTGGTTCTCACAGTTATCACACAAAGCAAGGGGGAACGCAGTAGTAGGTATGTCCATTGCATCTTCTACAGGTATATGAGCAGTACGACTACGTATTATCTGAGGCGAAAAGATCCACGCATCAGTGCCTGCGAGTGCGGGACAGAGGAAATCAGGGACTGACCAATCCAAGGCTTCGTCGAAGAACCTCTCCACGTATTCATCAACTTCCATCTCCTCGCCCAGGCTGATGACATCGTCCTCATCATGGGAGTCAAGCTCAACGATGCAGGGAGTTTCCATGCGCTCGATAAGAGAGGGTGTGGAGGGGCCGGCGTGGTGGTGAGGGAGAGGGTTCATCCCAAAGGGACCGTCCTCTGTGAAAGCCGAGTGGTGGCGGTAGTGGTGGCGGCGGGAGGCAATGGGTTTGAGGGTGCGAATAACCTCGGGAGAAGGGGTGGCGCCGATGCAGCGAGCGAGAGTGATGGCCTCTTGGGCCTGAGGGAAAGCGGGGGGGCCGTAGTGGGTGGTGCCAGTGGTGTGTGCGAGGGCACGAGGGTTGGCGATGGGCTCGTCGAAGTCTGTGGAGGTGGGATCCATGATGGCGGGCTCCATGAGGAAGTTCACAAAAGCGAACGAGGCGGAGGATGACTCAGCGGCATTGGCTGTGTGATCTTTGCGCTTCTTCTCACCTTCTTCAGAGCACTTGCCCTGACGACACTTCTTCCCCTTGCCTTCTTCCTTCTTCTCCTCCTTCTTCTCTGTGGTATCCCCCTTCTGTTGCTGCTGCTGCTTGAAGGAGGGATCGCCTTGTTGGCGACACACATTGGAGACTTTGTTTGCCTGCTGTTTAGGTGGAGGGCGGCACATGAGGTAGTGCTGCCAAGCAGTGGTGACGACATTCTCCAAGTTGGCCATTGTATGGACCTTGTTCTTGGTGGGATCGGGGTCGATAGCGCCATTGAGGTGCTGGAGGAGGGATTCCGTGTATTTGGGAATCTCAGTGACGGTGATGAGAGCCTTGAGGTTGTCTGGGACCTTGTGTTGGACGTCCTCAAGGCGAGCGAAGATGGCATTCAACTTTGAGAAGGCAGGGCCAGAATGTTGATTGTCGGGAATGGTGATGGCGAGCATGATCTTCCACTCAGTATAAGCGGAAGCGAGGGAGGCAGTGTCGTACGCCTTTTTAAGGGCGTCCCAGAGATCCTTGCCTGTGCCATAGGTGACGAAGTGGGTGGAGATTGAGGGTTTGAGGCGGAGGGTGATGGACCCAAGGGCCCTGTCGTCGTTCTCATCCCATTTCTCCTGGTCATCAGGCTTGGTGTCATCGGGACGAGTCTTGGTGTACATCTTGTTCCAGACACTGATGGCGCGAAGGTATGCTTCCATGTCCTGGCTCCAACGCTTGTAGTTGGTGCCATTCAGCTTGGGGAGACTGGTAAAGGCGGAGTTCATTGTCAATAGTAGGTTCTGTGAAGATGACATGTCAGCATGGTACTAGTGAAGGGAGCGAGTAAAGTGTTCACATTGCTGAACAATGTCAGAGCTTCTAGAATGTGGGGTCATAGTGACCCCCTACTTCTGGAGTCTGATGGTGGTTACATTGAGCATTTCCGTGTCGAGATATGTCTGGCGTTTCCACTCGGGACAGCCAATGTCCAAGGTGTTTCACCTAGAGCAACGATGGCGTTTCCGCACAGTCGGAGCTCGGGGCTCATAACCTATTGCAATAGCGGGAATCTGGCGTTGCCGCACAGGATCCCTAGGAACTGGTCTAGGGTACTTACCTTTGGGACAGGAGAGTTCTCAGAGATGATAGCAGTTGCAGATCAAGAGAGATATATATTATTCAGACTCAGACGAGTCTTATATACTGCTTTGTAATGCTTACTTAATATAAGGACACGTGACTACTGGTATGTGTCCTTTCAACAAAAGTAAGTCACAAAAGTCCCTTCACCATGACACCATCATGATGAAAGCTTAACGATATCCGTTCCGCATACTGTGATGGTGCTTGGTATTTCCAGCAGCCCGAAGTGGTGACATGGGGAGTGGCACCATTTATGGACTCGAACATGAGGCAGATAGCATGGTTGAATGTTGGAAACCTGAAACACACTTGACAGGTCCAAGTCACCGATTGTGAGGTCGAAGTGTCGTGAAAAGTGTCCCGCTAGCAGCACAACTTCCAGAAGTGAACAATGGCTACTAGCATGTTCTACTGGAAGGCAGCTTGTGCAGGTTGAGCTCATAGGCTATGGCAGGGTGAAGTGATACCAACTCGTCAGTGCCATGCACAGCATGCGCACTAATTTGGAATACGGAGGACCCTGAGTACATATTATTGACATCCTCATATATATGCTTTCCTCTGAGAAATTGCTGCCCACCCATCAAATCTTGCATCCCGCAGCCTGCCAGTTTGTTTTCTGACGAATACCAAACAAATTGAAGTTCTGGCCACCATTCCCGAGTCCTCTCAGACTGTTACCCCACTGGTGAAGATGCCACATAAAACAGAGCCCTCACCTGATCTCGTACTATCCCCACTTCGCGGTTTGGCTCACAACTCCCCTCCTCTATCCCCTCTTTCCTCTGCACCATCATCTCCTGACTCTTCAGTTGAAGGGCCAGTTGAGATGCTTGATCCAATGAATACAAATAACATGGTAATAATCTTTATTAGTAGTGACTGCCGCTTACTCATTGGCAACTAGGACCCTGAGTTATTAGCCCTAGAGTTCCACCAGGCTAAACAGCAGGCTCTCCTTTGGTCTCCTGCACTGAAGACAAAGAAAGCCACTATGGAGAACATGCTGCAAGCTCGGAAGTCGCTCAAGAAGATTGAAGGGTCAATTTCAAATTACTTTTCTGTGGAGACCATTGAAAGCACTCACGCACAATTTTTGTCTGTGCTCAGGGATTCTCCCAGTCCCGAAGCCACTTACCTTTTGACGCTCGGCCGTATGATTGTTCTTCCCTTCCCTTCCCACTTCAGACCCTTGCATGGCAATGCTTCCTACACCCGGGGTAGGTCTGCTCAAGTTCATGGGGGCGCCCCCCACGTCAAACTTTCTCGCACCCCGGTACCAGTAGCCATGTGAGGATGAAGTAGGTCATCCCTGATTCTAGCAAAGATGACATGCTCACATATCAAAATCACTTTTACAGTATTTTTGTAGTACCACGGACATGTGATTGTTATGTTCTGTAGCTCGAGATACCCAATATTGTCTTTCATACAAATATAAACTTGAAGGATAGTATTTATAAACGTTTGGAGAACAAGCGAGCTACAGAAGCTGGGAACCCTCTAGTAATTCATTAACGTCAAACCCCTCGGAACTATCATCTCGTACTTGCTGAGGACTACAGTAATACTGACATATCCTGCATGTAACGTGTGAAACACTGACAGGACTATGCAGTGAACTCTCTGCTTTGTCAGCCAATAGTGGCCCTAGCTGATGGTTCATCATTCTTATCTCTTGAATAAGAGTAGACAACAATTTTGGCCATGATTTTGTTGACATCTCCAACTCGGAGTTCGAGTCATCATCTCCACAATTGGTGTTACGTTCAAGGCGAGAACATTTTCTAGGATGTTGCTGCTCAGGGTCTAAGCCTGACACTGATCAGATGGGTTTATTTGAGGTGGATGCTGTGTAGGTACTCACTTGGAATGTCTTGCCATACATCAAGGCGAGAGTGTGTTTGATGAAGTTGCTGCCCGCCGTCAAAGCCTGTCACCATCAGTCGATTTACTACAAGGTGCTACTGTCAATGTGTAGTGATTACTCATCCGGAATGTCATGGTGCTGCTGTGCACTAAGTTTGTCCAAGTCACCGTTTCCAGGAGCCACAGCTATCTGGGTTAGCAGAGGAATCTGAGCTGGAGAGGCTGTTTGCATGATCAAGTTATAAGTCCCTTGGTGATCATGTTGGAAGGAAACGTACCTCCAAGTTGGCATTTGTGCACTGAGGATGTCATGGGAGTGTGCTACTACTGACTTAGAGTGAGATGATGGTCGGTCCTTTGAAGTGGAGCAAGCAGTGGATTGCCACAATACTCCTCATTGTACTTATGCCAAAAAGACCCACAGTACATAGTGTTATGGTCTACGAAGGGGGTACCACTTTTTCATTACGCTTTCTTGTTCACTCGTCCTCAGACTTGTTCTCTCGCCATCCATGGCTGTATTCATAGTGGAGTTGCCCTCCACATGTACTACCAGATACGTCTCTCGATCTCCTTCTCTTTCCATCTCACATGGTGCCCCGCCTATACCTTATGTAGACCTCTGTTTCATCTCCACCACAGCCCCTTATTCTGACTTCATGGCTGTGGCATCGCCTCCTTTATATTTCATTGATACATGCTGTGCACTCATCGCCTTATGACTGCGCCTTACTGCGCACACATAGCCTTTAGACTGCAGATGCTGCGCATCCATTTATATCCTTCATCTAGATTAAGGGCCTACCATATAAATACTCGTTGTTTCACTCCTGTAATTCCCCAGCTAGTTCTACGCAATATCAGCATTGTTTCTAGTCCACCACCTTCGAGTCCCAGAGAGCCTCTCAGGTACCTGTGGATAGAAGAGACCCACCTAGGCTTTGCATCATCTTGAAGCTCGGCATATACTTGAGTTCTATTCCTCATCTATTCCTCGCACGTTCTTTGCCCCATGTTGCAGCATGCTACATTAACACTACGCTGTGTGTTACAAAAGAACTAGCTCTTTCATCTGTCCCTACTTTTCAGTAGAGGACATTCCCCCACTCTGACATTGCCCACACTGGCAAATTCAGCGCTCCCTCCGACTCTCCTTCACCCCCACCCACCGTGTCTTCTCCTTTCCCACTCCCTCGAATCCAACTTCTTCCTGATGGACACCCATTTCACGTTGTCCTACCTGATCGATACTCCCCTCCAGATTGTATTGCTCATTACAGACAAGTCCAACAGGAGCTAGCCAATCTCAACAGAAGTCAAGGACAAAACTCGGACGCCCTTCCTTCCGTCTCTGAATTAGCTGCCGCACTTGCCCCTCCACCTCCGCCTGACTCCCCCATTGTCCCTGACGAGGACACTCCTCTTGTATTTCATGACCCTGACCCAGAACTGACCACGCAGGACTTTGACATTGACCCGGCTCCAGAAGACGAAATGGTATCAGAAATAAAGGCTGGCCTTCCTAAGGACTTTTCCGGGGAGGCAGAGGATGCCAACAGATGGCTCCTCTCAATGAACACGTACTTCACCATCAACCATGCCCTTTTCACCGACACAACAAAGTCCCTTACTTTCCTCAATAAGATTAGTAAGGGCCGGGGAAAGACTTTCGCAGAAGGATGGCTGATGAAGCTTGCAAACCCATCTATTGATGGTGCAGAAAAGACCTTTGACAAGATTAAGGAAGCTTTCGAGACCGCTTTCTCCCCCTACGACATAGCCACCAAGGCTAGGATCGACCTTTCCAAACTTCGTCAAAATGCTGGAAAGGATAAATGTTTCATTTGTCACAAGGTTGGCTGTAGGTCTACCAACCACACTGGATCCGGAACCGACCGGACAACACGTCCCCGCCCAACCACATCTTCTGGACGCTCCGCACGTCCTGCTCACAAAGTCCTGCAACGATGGGCACGCACCACCACCACAACGGAGGAAGATGATGAATTGTCTGCTTACCTCGAGACCATGGGTAGCATTGACAAAGGCGCCACAATAAAGATCCTCAAAACTGCTTTCGGGGAGGGCAGCTCATCCGATGACGAGGAGGCTGGCTACCAAGCCATGGCTGAGGTAAGAACGGCCACTTACCAAGAGCGCCAAAAGGAAGCGATCTGGGCAGCACCACGAGCCAGGGCTGTACGATCTGGACCATGGAACAATAGGTTCTCCGCTATCGCACCGGCGGAGCTCTGGGACGCCACCTCAGAGAAAGACCAGGATCATTATCCTGGCACGTACGCATATGATGAAGTCCAATCAATGCTGGACGCGGACACAGCTACTCCCACGGGTCAAGGGATGGGGCTTGGACCGCACCCTTCTTCGCAAGAGACCGCCATAAGAAACACAGTCAAACATGGAATAAGAGTGGCACGAGCGGAGAGCGAAGGGGAAGGGGCACATGAGATATCCAGAACCGACCGGAACATGTTGCTCGGACGTGGAACCGACCACGCCAAACCACATATGTCGATTGACGGTTGCTGCGAGCAGGATTTTTGAAAGGCAGGATTGGGTCAACGTCATACCCTGCCAATACTATTTCTTTTAGATGTGCTCCAGTGTTTGTGTCAGGTGGTTCTTCGCAATCCATATCTATTCCCATCACCATCTACCCACCTGACCACACTGTGTTCAAAAGTGTTGACACAAAAGCCCTTATTGATTCTGGGGCAACGGGTTGCTTTATCGACTATGCAACTGTAGTGGCGTGCGACATTCCCACTACCCGACTCAAGACTCCCCTGCGGGCGAGCAATGTTGATGGAACTCCCAACACAAATGGCCTGATACGAAAACAGGCATCGGTGCTAATGCAGATCAGAGAAACTACCGAACTCCAAGACTTCCTTGTTATTGACTGTGGCAAGGATGACATCATACTAGGATTGCCCTGGCTCTGGGACCAAAATCCGGACATTAACTGGGAATCAGGAACCATCCACATCCGAGATATGGAACTGACCGTACAGGAGCGCATGCGCAAACAAGAGGACAGAGCGACCGCGGCCCATATTATCACTGTCTTCAACAGGAAATGCCAGATGAACAAACTTCAGCGGAGATGAGCTCTGTGGTGGGGCAATAACTTTGATCCAAAACCTGCATATAGGGTTCATCTGAAGGTACCTGATGTGGAGCCGACCACACAGCAGGAGGAAGTACCAGCGCTCATAGATTGTGAGGAGGATGACGAAGATGAGCCAACTGGACCCTCCATTAGAAAAACTACAATATCAACTTCTCTGGCCCAATCAGCAGAGAAAACCAAGAAGGAACTCCCGCGGGACTTCCAAGACTTCAAGGATGTCTTCCAAAAGAAGGACGACAGTCCCCTTCTGCCATACTGGTTGTTCGATCATGGCATAGATCTAGACGACTCATTCCTACCCAAGGTTGCCAAGGCCTACCTGCTTAATCCTAAGGAGCGAGAGATATATAAAGATTTCATTGACGAACACTTGAAAGCTGGATGCATTCGCCCATCGAATTCCCCCATGGCTTCCCCGTTCTTCTTTGTTTCCAAGAAGGATGGTAATCTTTGCCCTTGCCAAGATTACCACTATCTCAACGAGCATACCATCAAGAATGCTTACCCTCTCCCGCTCATTGGAGACTTGATGGATCAGCTCAAGGGATCTCGTGACTTCATGAAGATGGACATTCGCTGGGGCTATAACAACATCCGTATCAAGACTAAAGACGCCTGGAAGGTGGCGTTCATCACACCCTTCGGCCTCTTTGAACCTCTCGTCATGTTTTTTGGCCTTTGCAACAGTCCTGCGACTTTTCAGTCGTTCATGGACTTCATTTTCAAGGATATGGTAGCGGAAGGATGGTTAATCATCTATATGGATGATATGTTGATCCATTCCAGGGATCTTACTGAACATCACAACAGAATGAGGCGAGTTCTGGAACAGTTACGAGAAAACCGTCTCGGCCTCAAATTGGAAAAATGTACATTTGACGCATCCTTGGTTGAATTCCTAGGGATGGTCATTCAAGAGGATATCATCGCAATGGACCCTACCAAGCTCTCGGCAATCACTACCTGGGAACCACCTATGTCAGTTCGCGCAGTCCACTCATTCATAGGGTTCTGCAACTTTTATCACAAGTTCATTCTGAATTTCTCGGAAATTCCCAGGCCAATCTTGGATCTAACAAAGAAAGGGCAGCCATGGTCCTGGATGCATGCGCAACAACAGGCTTTCGACCTCCTCCGTCAGGCCTTCACCTCTAAACCCATACTCACAATGCCAGACAACACCAAACTATTTTTCGTTATGACAGATGCCTCCCTCACTGCCACTGGGGGCATGCTGATGCAGAAGGATGCCAATGGCGACTTACACCCTTGCTGCTACATCTCACAAATGTTCTCTCTGGCGGAATGAAACTATGACATCTATGACTGAGAATTACTCGCCATCATACGCGCACTCGAAGAGTGGCGCCACTACCTCACTGGAACCGACCAGCCTGTCACTGTGCTCACAGACCACAAAAATCTGTGCTACTTTAAGGACCCCAGGAAGCTATCTCAGCAGCAAGCAAGATGGCTATTGACATTACAGGACTATGACCTCCTGTTCCAACATGTACCTGGTGCCAACATGGGCCCGGCCGACGCTCTTTTGTGGAAGGATGTCCTGGATACTTCGGTCGACAACACCAAAGTTACCCTACTTCCGGGAGAGCTATTTTTGAAAAGGATTGACCTCGACCTTCGGACCGCCATCAACCTCCGATGATTCCTTCATCATCGACCAGCTACGTAAGCTACACGATGGTGCTTCAGGTATACCCTGCTCATCGGTGCATGACTGGCAATATGACGAGGGATTGCTATATTTCAAGGATTGGGCCTATGTGCCTGAAGCCCACCGGAACAACCTCCTTCATTCCATCCATGATTCGCCTGCAGGTGGTCATGGCAGTTACTACTGAACCGTTAATATGGTACAACACAACTATTGGTGGCCAGGTCTGACAGCGTTTATCCGACGATTCGTCCAAGGATGTGCCGTCTGCCAGGCTAACAAGGTCAACACCCATCCCACTGTCCCACCACTCACCCCTCTTCCGGTTGCTTCCACTCGCCCCTTCTTCACACTTTCGGTTGATCTCATCATGGACTTGCTGCCATCCAATGGTTATGATTCAGTCATGGTCGTGGTCAACCATGGCCTTACAAAGGGG
>JBBPSJ010000241.1:0-34735 GCA_038093535.1 Boletus reticulatus
TTAGACTATCGAACGAATGAACCGCAATTCCCGAGAATCCCGTGCGAGCCTTTGGCGACTCGGTCGTCTGGGTGTCCAAATTCAACGAAAGTGAGCGTCAAGTTCGGTCATAAACGAACAACAGTCCGCACCTGAGACCGTTAGAGAGTGCGCTTGTACCCTAGGTGCTTTTCACGCACATGACGCACAATGGATTCGCGCTTCATCATTTTTCGATCTCCTCTGAGTCGGCAGTCCAACCATCTGCACTGCAAGCGAAGTTTGTCCGCCATCTTCTTGATGCCATGAGTCGCGAGGTGTTCTGGAACAGTCGCGGATGTGATCTGTGCCCCACATACAGCACCATCGTCTTTCATCCACTTGCAGGTGCTCACCACTACCTCCTGAGGTGTGGCTGACTGCACTGGCAATGAGGATGTCCGAACCGGACGGTAAGGAGAGCTTGTAATGGAATGGTTCCCCTGAGGATTTTGATGGGCGGGTGGTACTTGTGTAGGCGAACGACAGGCCATAGGCTGGAGCGGCATATATGGAGGGACGGTGGAGGGACTCTGCACCACGCCAGCAGGGGAAGATAGAATTTGTTGATAGGGTATACCCATAACAGCGTGATATGCCTTCCTTGGGTCGACAAACGCTTGGGAGCCGTTGTAGTAGGATTGCCCACCAGTCGAGTAGTCTTGAGAGTAGTATAGTGTGTCATGGGCGGGAAAGGGACCGTTCACAACCTGTACAAGGTGGTATATCGCATCAGCAAGACACGGAGACACGGAATTGGAGGCATTTGCTCACAGAAGAAGAGTACCCTTGCAATGAAGGGTCAGCGTTAACGGTCGTACATGATTGGGTAGTTGGCGCCGGTTCGAAGCGCGTATGGTAATAATTGGACGGATTAGTTTGGAGAGGTCGACCATGAATATCAAAGAGAGCGTGCGAGTTGGGATAGGAAGACGCTCTATGAGCGGTTGAGTCAATGTGCGAGAAACTCGGATCAGGATCCGGAAGAGGTCTATGATACATTAGCTCAGGCGAGCCGATGTAGATGGCTCTCGTGCTTACGCTGGGAGCTGCTCCGGAGATGTCGAGAACATCGGTCCCAGGTAATGAAAATCTTGTCCAATCCCATTAGAGGAAGCAGGAAAACTGAAGAGCACCGACGTTAGAATAAACTTGAGTTAGCCAAGAGGCGTGCGTACTTGTCTGCCCAGGGGTCACCGTCAACGGTGCTGAAAGAACCTGAGGACATCATGATTGAGATAAACTTCTCCGTCAAAAAGCAGTATATATAGGCAAAACAGAGACGGAAAAGCCCATGGTTGCTTGCCAATACCACGGCCAAGACCAAGCCAACTGGAGAGCTGCCAATTTATTGTGAGAGAGCAATCCGATATGTGGCACCAGGCCAGGCGAGCTGAGCAGTGGCAGGTCGGCACCGGAACGGCAGCCCAAATTGAGGGAGGGAGCCGGCTTATCCTTCGGAGGGCTTCCAATCAGTGTGTTCGTCGTCCGTGCTCATATCGCTTTGGGATAAATGAATCGCGTCGTAAAGGGCCGGTGGCGAAGAGGGATAATGGTCTGAGCGTATTGGATAAGTCAACCGCAGCGATTGCCTGGGAATGAAATCACCAACCGAATCGATGGGCGCTTTTTTTCCCTCCCATGGTTTGCGGTGGAGAAGACCTAGTTGAGCGGACCCGCAACTTGAAGTCGGCTTATATGCCCCCACTTTCCAGTACGCACAGCCCCCTTATCTGGATAGCTTCCATGCCACTAGCTGGCCAGCATACCTGTGCTAGCAGGCGACAACTTCTGACCCCCATATGGAACCTGGATGATCACGCTCAAGTTATCGCATGCAGAATAGATGCTGCAAGGAGAACCTACTCAGTTAGAAAAACTCAAAAACGTTTCGCGGGCCACGAGGCCAGATCTTGGGCCAATCACCCCTGACAACCGCCCCGTCGGATTGTTAGAATGTCGAGTCTCGGCCTCCCGAGTCGTTGTGTTGTCCACTCGGCTCCGGCTTCTACGTGGGTTACGATCATCAGTACAGCTCGATAATCAGATGGCCCGGGGCCCGGGGTTGGCTTCGGAATTGCGGAGGACGTCTAGGGTCGCACGCGGGTACTGGTGACACTCCGATCGAATGTCTCGGACGGGTATGACGGATACGGGCCACGGTGCGGTGTTGACTCGGAATAACTCTATAGTAACCCGCGCTGATACCAGGTACCCGCCGGTGTATGCGGGTAGGAGTGGTTGTTAGGATCAGCGCCGACGCCGCACGACGAACAGAGTGAGTAACTACTGCTTCCACGACCGATATGCAAATGACCCAGTTCTCCCAGAAACTGATTACTCACTCCACCACCCGATGATTCCGCGTTAAGCATTACATAAGATGACCGGGAGAAGCTGGTTATTGATCGAAGAGGCATTCTTCGACCTTGGAACATGGCCTCGACGGCATATCTTCAACTTCTCTGAAAATACTTGTTAGCGGGGGATACGATCGATAACGCGCTATACGACTATCTCTTGATCCTGACGATACATCAAGCACCCTGATTTTATATTCAACTGGAAGTACATGGTCTGTTTCACTCCTAAGTTCTCAGTCGACGAGTAGAGCATTAATTGAAGTGATATACACGTATTCGCTGCGGATCCGAGGATATATGAATCTAGTACTTATACATCATGAAAAGCGAGGATAACTCACAGTGCATGAGAAATACTGAAGGTTAAAATCAAGCACAAGCATATAATAATCTCCCTCCACCTTGCAAAGCGGCGCGAGCGTCGATCTCCCGTGCATCACCAGAGTAGGTGATCAGCGCATCCAAGTTTCGGCAAGCGTCGAACTCGGACTCCATCACATGTCGCCTGTAGACATCGTTCCGAACAATCTCTTTCCCGCAGCCCTGGCACTCCCACATCTCCTCGAGGTGGACCGTTACGATGTGTCTTGCAATCGACTCTTTCAACATAGCCTTACCACAAGCTGACCAGCGACAATCAGCTTGGAGTTTGTCTCCACCAGGTTCTCCCCCATGCCACTTTTGGATGTGCGCATTGATGTTCGACTTGTCACCAGTAATCCATAGACCACACGATAAACGATCTTCCTCCCAGTGACATTGGTGAACGGTGAGCTTCCCATCGGGTTCCGTCAGACCTCTGAGGAGTTCTTCTTCATCAATCCATATCCCGTCATACTCGATCGCACGAGCAACGCGTTTGGAGCGAGATGGACCAGAAGATTTACGGCGCGGTACACAATAGAAAGCGAAATTGGGATGAGGATCTGTTTCCAGGCACCCTGCTGAGGTCAGGCGGGGGCTGAAGTGACGCGAGGCTGAAGTGAATGATTGGTCTGAAGGAGGACGAAGCGGAATAGATGGCTCTAAGCCTAAGGAGTGAGAATACGGAGCGTGCGGAGTACATGCATGGGTTAGGGTGGCGCTTGATTGACCGGGGAATCCGTAAGGGGCACCACTCCACTGGTCAACGAGGGGGAAAGGAGGCCGGTCTGGTAAAGTCCACCACAAAGTCCTGGAAGGATCGACGGCTGGAGTGACATTCTCACCTAGGTCATGGGCGGGATAAGAAGTTGGCATCATATGGTTACCGTTCATCTCGTTCACCCCTGCAGGTGGCCACGGGATGGATAGGGTTTCTGCAACCGGCCCCATGTTACATGGGTTCTGGAATCCGAGGCTATGAGGCATTTGTATACCATGAGTCATGATAAGACATCAAGATTATACTGATACCTACAGGGCTAGGTGAGCGGAGTCCATAAGGTCGTGACTGGAAAGAGGATTAGAATGGTAAATATGACCGGACTAGATGTCTCACTACGCTTGGTCTGTGGGGGAGGGTTGGATGACAGAGTGCGAGGCGGTGTTCCCCAGAATTGAACCTTGCGGAAGACATGGTGGATTGTCCAGTCTGATTGAGGAATGTCGCGTGGACACAGATACAGAACAAGCGGATGATGTGCATCACTCACGTTGCTTGGGTGGACATCTGCAGGTTCCGATTATAATCGTATGGCACTTTCAAAGTGGTCACAATAAGCAATGTTAGATAGTTGAAGACTCACGTCCGAAGTTATCACCGAAAGCCACATTAGGAGTGGATGGTGGGACAAACTCGACACACGCAGGCTGCAAAGTACGCCACCGGCATTTCAACAGTTCATCGTGTCGTGTGCGAGAACCGCATGATCCTCCCCTGAAAGAAAAGGCATCAGTTGACTCTCCAGAAATATAATAACACTATAGATCCCGAACCTGTCACATTTGATCTTCCTCTTTTTACACTCTGTACAGCCGGCTTCGCATGGATGCGCCCATAACAGAAAGGCATTGAAAGTCGCGTGTATAAAGGACAATCCACATCAGGAAGGACCTACACAAAGACGATGTTTAAAAGACGTACCATTACAACTCACAGCTCAGGGGCTCCTTGAACCTGTACCATCACCATGGCTGGTTTTTCCCACGCTCAAAAGGCGGGGCAAGGCGAGCATACACGCTCGAAAAAACTACCAATGCCCCCCCCCAATGTCGCACTAGACGCCAGAGAACCAAAATACAGAACCCAGTGAAAAAGCCCAATGTCCGGACCCGCATCAACTCCAAACCCCCATGACTACGAGAAGCACGACACCAACACTAACACACCCTCGTAAGTACCCATGGCCAAACCCAAGAGACGAGAAAAACCTGACTGTGTCCGGGCCCCCCCACCGCCCTCAACGAACAACGCCTCCCCGTTCAAACGACACGAACCCCACAAGAGAGCCCCAGACCCCACGAAAGACCCCTCCACTTAGACCACACCGCAACGACCTCCCCCCACCAAGGCTCATGCCCCAAAAATTTGAGAAACTGACCCTGCTGCCACTGCCACCCCTCATCCACCCTCACCCGTCAATACCCCTACCGAACGAACCGAGACACCAGACGCCGCAACTAACCTACCCGACCTGTCCACCTTAATATGATATGCTCTACCCTTCCACCCATACTGCACCCCTACCCGCCACGCCCGACCCGAGGCTTAGCATACAACCGAGCTGCCAGCCACGGTGACCCCCAATGCCACGTCACCCTCACTCCCCTCACCCCAAAAATTTGCGCCAACGGACTCGCAATCCACCCGACGGAACACTGCCCACACCCACCATAAAAGCCGCAGAGAGGAATATGCCACCTCACCATGGGCAAAGAAAGATCTGCTGCTAAAGTTGCGTCCAACACATCCCGCCACAACCCCATCGCCCGCGTTGCGAGCGGACCACAATTCTTCCCGAATAGTTTCGATGATGCTCTTGAGCACCGCGACCCACCATCCACCCCCACCCCCGCTGTCCACGCGCCCACCGAAATGGATGACGCCCCCACTACCCCACCCCCAAGTGAGAAAACGCCAACTGCGGTACCTAAACCGACCGCGCTACCTGACGCGCAACCAAGTACGTCCGCCACCTGGCCTCCACTAACCACAATCTCACATTCCAACGACAGACAGCCGTCCCTCCTCCCCCCCCCAAACACCAATCTCGATCGCCCCAAACCACGTACCCCATCTCCCGACTCCGGTTTTTCCTGAGTCTGACCGGGACCTAATCACGTCGTTTCTGCAAGTCACGGAACGAAACAAAAAGATGATCACCGCTAACGCCGCCTCCGCTCGCTCCAAATTGTCTAAATTCACGCCAATCCCTGAGAAAGGTTTCCCCACTATCCACCTCTCTGACCCGGGGCAACTCCTCGCCGACATCAAGAGAACGGCGATCATGGAATGGATCAATGTAGACCACCCCAAATTCCTAGTACGGGTCTTTGATTATGACGGCAGTGACCCCACGAAAATGAACCCCGTCATCTCGAGACGTATCAAGGACATTGTCGCCGATGTTACCACCGCCTACAATATGAAAGAAGAAAGCTGTATAGTCTCCCCGCCAACCCCTGCAGATGGATATCCTGTCAATGCCAGCCCCAACACCTTCCTCGTCCACAATGTCCCTGGAGAGATCAGAGACGCCATAATCAGCCAGCGCATTTGGTCCACAACAACCCTCACTTTCGAAGCCCGCCCTTTTGTAGAACGCTCCTTCCCTACCCTGCTCCTCAACCTCGCAGGATTTACTACAGATCGCCCAGACATTGTACTCCAAGTTATCCAGTCTACATGGTCCAGCACCGAGGTCCGTAACACGATTTTCACCATCCTACGTGACAAAGACCAGTTCTTCCAACGGGACGACATGACGGCCCCAACGCTTCAGTACATCAACAATTTCATCGCCTCCGCACGAGTTGAATTCCTGGACTACAAAGTTGCCGGCGGGATTGAAACCCCGAGGTTCAATGTCTATGCTGACTCCCCGACCACAAATCCAGACGCCTGGACAGTCTTGCGCGAATTCTTAACCACTCTCGGATATCCCACGTCCCTCTATGGTACTGGTTCTGCAAAGCGCCTCTTCCTCTGCACCCTCTGTCACTCTGTCTCTCACCCCCGAGGCCTATGCACATTCCCGAATATCCCTCATTGGAACGGCCCCATCGTAGAGCCAAAGCAGAGGGGCGGCCCGAAAAACAAAAATGGTCCCGCTAGGAATGAACGTCCCTAAATCCCAGACAGTAATTTTCTAACATACATAATCCCCACTCCGTCCCCCACCATAGACTCATGTACATAGCTAATGACCTCCACACCTCGATAACTAGATCCTCCTTACCACATACCCATCGAGAATGTTTAGGCCTTTTTTTCACCATAAAAACTCCACCCAGCCACGTACTGGCGGCCAAAATACTGATCGACGGAGACCATCGGACTGCGGCCGCTGCTACTAATACTGTGTCATGAATAATGGAGCCATTCATGGCGCTATCCCAACAAGGGGACGCCCACATTTACTGACCGTTTGCGGGACAGGAAAGCGTCACCTCTCCAAAAACAACGGCGACCTATTTAGGTCAAGGGCTTCCGTGTCATCACGACAAAGCCAGCTCCTAGGAGGGCCCACCGGTCCGTCATGAACCCTCCGAAACCTGGCATAAACCCTCCGTGAGCCACCGGGAAATGTGCTCCTCCCCCACTTAGTGGTCGGGTGGTGGGTGTGAGTAGAACTGACCACCACGTCTTACATTTCGTCTGCCATTAGGCCCCCACAATCTAGTGCTATTTACCCCGGTCTTGGTTCGTGCCTCCCTGACGCTAGAGAGGAGGACTCACAGGCCACCGGGGCCCCCCTCAATGATGGCGGACGGGCAACGGTAGGTGGATCCATGTTCGCGGAAGGCAGACAACCCACTGCCCCCATATCACATCACAATCACACCCCAATACTACAAAACAGCCCACCGGCCACAATGAACACACCACCTGCATCACCTCGTGGCCCCACTCCACCGGCGGTAGACCGACCCAACCCCGCCGACCCGAGACCCACAAAACCAAAACAGTCGCGATCGAACGTACTAATAGCAACTCTAAACATCAAAGGTTGCTCACACTCGGAAACAACCAACCGAAGCCAAATCTCCAAGTGGACCGAAGTCCACAGTCTCATGCAGCAAAGACAAATAAATGTCCTCTGCCTCCAAGAAACACACCTCGACCACCATCACATCGACAACATAAACCTACTTTTTGGTAAGCACCTCGCCCTCCACACATCTGCAAAGCCCAACAACCCAAGTGCCTCTGCGGGAGTCGCTTTTGTCATAAACAAAGAACGACTAAACCCTGACCAGATGGAAATGACAGAGATAATACCAGGATGAGTAATCCTACTGCAAATTAAATGGCCCGACAACTCCACGCTATCAATATTAAATGTATATGCCCCACATCAGGAAAAAGGGACAGTGGCTGTAGTGACCAGCCGAAATTATTAGTCAATTTCATACAATGTCGTCACCAGTCACATCATGGATCTCTATGTTGACAACACAGTCTATATAGTTCCTCACAGTAGCTATGTCATACAATAAAATTTGAACATGGGCTACAATTACGACGAGAGATAGGTCCATGCATGGCAGCCATCTTTGGACAGTGCTTGTGAGCTGTGGCGAGCAGCGACCGAGACGGAGACAAGTGACGGAATGGGAGTGGGGATGGGCGGCAGCGCAAAGCGCTGTCTGGCTCCACAAACTGTCCTGGGCTGATGATGAGCTGCAAGGGTGGGTGGGAACACCTCACATACCACACCAGGGTTCAATGGAACCCAGTGGAAAGCAAGGAGTCTGGCCGCCAGGGAGGACGACCAGGGTGCAGTGGGTGGGTGAAAACTCGAGCGCGAGCTGTGCTACTCGATGAGCCAGCGAGTGCGGGAGGTGGCACGAAAGAAAGGCACACCATGCCACTTTCCCTTGCTTGTCCGAAGACGTTGCTCTGGCGCTTCACTCGTGCCTCATTACGCGACAGAGCTGCCATTGACAGGTGTAGCACTAGAATGGATGGGGAGAGAGTAGTAACAGTGAAGTTCACTATTGACACCATGAATATATGCGATGATGCCCAGTGTGAAACGACGCACATTAGATCACTCGTTCACTTGCTCTGGATTTGTTGTTGTGTCGGCAGTGTTGTTGTGTTGTCATCAGCATCATTGTCAGTGAAGCCTTGAGGATGAGGCTTGAAGGTAAGGCCTGACGAAGTCCCTCCGTGTCGTGTGACTTGATTGAGTAAGCAGATTTTAAATTTTCTCCAAGTCCCCCAGCAGTCGCTTGAACCACCCCACACACACACAGCCCCATCCAAGCCCAGGTCCAACCACACCCCAAGCTATGTCCCCTTGATGCCCGGTGACCAACCCACCCGACTTGTCTCACCTGTTCACAGTCACACAACACTTACAACTGGAGCATCCATGTTTGAGCCCACTAATAACTTTTTTTAAGCTCTCTCAGCCCGTCTTCCATGATGGCGACGACAACGGTGAAATGGGTGAGCGTGGACAGTTTGAGCAAAGCAGAGGTTGGTCGTGTCATGTGGCACTCTGGGTGCTCTGCCACGGTCGTCGTGCACGGACGCGAGCTCTCCGACATTAACAAGAGCAAGTTCGTGAGTGGTCCTCTCTCTCCTGCCCGTCCCCCATCCCCATTCCCTCCCATCCCCAAGGTGGGTGGGGTCTTGCTCGTCACGGAGATGTTGTGTTTAACTCACTGGTCACGTCCTTCCTCTTTACTTTTTTTTCAATGACAGTGAACAAGCGCCCGCTGCAACCTACTTGCCTTCGACACAACCAAATCCCATGTCAGGTTCCACCACATCAACACCTCTACCAGCTCATGTACCATGTCTACGAAAGACTGAATATCTTAGCAGAGAGGGTGTGCAACGTGCATCATTAGGACCAGAAATGTATGGTTTCCTGTTGTCACCTGTGCTGGGTGCATTTGCTAACTCATTTTCTCACAGAAATCCACAACGGCGATCACTTGTCATACTACCTCACCAAAGATGATGAATCCGCGCTTGAGTTCAAGGAGCACACGCACGGACGACGATGACAAAGGCTCGGTGGCTACCACCACCACCATGCCTCCATGTCAATGACAATGACGACGGTCCTCAACACGGTGGGTTCAGCTGTTGTATGGGAAGCACCAGGAGAGTGAGAAACGATACGGTGGTTATGTAGACTCCCCCAAGGCGATGCATTATTCGTGCTATGGTACTCACAATAGCAACTTTGTCTTGCCCTATACCAATCCATATAGTGCTGTCTACTGTCAAAGTGGTGTGATCTAATCTGTCGACATGTGCTATGTAGTTGTACGATATAGACTATATAGTCGAAAAGTCAGAGGAATACAGGTTTCTATGTAGACAACATAGCAATTGGGTGTGCTACTGAAGAACAATGTAGACGGGGTTACCTGACCATAACAATCAGTGCGACATTGTTGACATTGCACTATGTCGTTGACCCTGTTTTTCCCGATGCAAACTCCCCACAAGAACACCCAGCTTTCTGGTCGGAGGCCCAACGAAAACTGAGTGACCTTAACATACGAATGATAGACATCCTGCTAGGCGACTTCAACATCACGGAAGACCTTTTTGACAGGGCACCAGCCCATTATGATGACAACTCTGCCATCAAAGCCCTACGAGGCTTCCAAGAATCCTTCAACACATGTGATGCATGGCGACATGACCACCCCAACACTAGAGCCTTTACATTTATGAGTCACATACACTCAACCTCACGACTAGATAGAATCTATGTTCGACGACCTCTAAAGCACACAGTGTCTGACTGGGAGATAACAGACACAATCATCCCATCTGACCACAAGATGGTCCTAGCCCGAATAACACCACGGGGCATGCCATTCATTGGCAAAGGTAGATGGACAATTCCCCTCGCCTTACTCCCTGACGAACACCTACTAGACAAAATCACCACAGCGGGGATGGAATTACAACAAACTCTATCGACAACACCGCATGACAACAATGTACAACAACACTGGACCACTTTCAAACAACACATAACGACTGAAATGAAAAAGAGTGCAAAAAAACAATTAGCCAAAATGAGGAACAAAATGTGTGCCCTACGGAAGGACATATGTACATGACATTAACAAAGAGAGGACCTCGACACAAGTGATGCAACACGAACTCATCTTGCTTTTTTATGCCAAGAACACCAACATCTCAACCAAAAACTGACTAAAAATACACGGGCAAGTGCCCAAGCTCACTGGTTTGATAAAGGAGAGAAAATTAACAAGTACTGGACCAAAATACACAACCCAAGGAAACCCCGAGATATCATCCATGCTCTACATGACCCCACAACAGATAAGCTCACAACCAAATCATCTGATATGGCCGAAATAGCACGCAAATACCACAGTAACCCACAAACACTCAACCTCCTCAAGTATGAAGACCCTGAACGACAAGCAGCCCGAATCAAAGTACTACAACAACTCCCGGAATGCCAGAAATTCACCCCAGAAATGGAATCTGACCTCCGCAGCCCAATCACCTACGAACAGGTCGCTGCAGCCCTACACTCATCGAAAAATGGCACAGCAACAGGATTGGATGGCCTTCCATACAAGCTATGGAAATTGCTACACGACCAACACCTCCGACAAGCAAAACAAGGCAAACCATCCTTCGACGTGGTGAAATGCCTAACGATACTCTACAACAACATACAAGCAATGGGTACTACTGAAAACTCAAACTTATCTAGACAGAATGAGAATTGAAAACTACCACCCAATAACACTACTAAACACCAACTACAAAATCATGACCAAGGCCCTAGCGATGCAATTGGCAAAACATGCCTGCCTCCTCTTTGTCCCCACCCGTTCAATTTTTGACCCAATACGCCTAGCTGAAACGATGTATGCCTATGCTGACTATATGGAGGAAAACGGGGCCATTGTTGCCCTCGACCAGGAGAAAGCATATGACAAAATAGACCATAAGTATATGTTAGATACACTCAAAGCCCTCCATATTCCCGAACCCTTTATAAATACAGTCGCCTCCCTCTATAAACATGCTAAAACGCGAATCATAATCAACGGTGTCTGTAGCAACACATACCTCGTAACACGAGGGGTCCGACAAGGAGATCCCCTCTCCTGCCTCCTCTTTAACATTGCTATCGAACTGCTCGCGGCATACATACGAAATGATCCAAAGCTTACAGGCTACCCTATCCGAGTCCCGCACACAAACAAAGTCGTGAAAGTTAACCTCTATGCAGACGACACCACAGTCTTCCTGTCCGATACGGATAGATACACCGACCTAGAAACCATCCTCCAGACGTGGTGTACAGCGTCTGGTGCCAAATTTAACCTTGAAAAGACTGAAATCATACCGATTGGTACTGAAACGCACCGACAAAGACTGGTACACACTCGACAAATTCACCCGAGTGACCCACCTCTCCCACCCGGAATCCGAATCACAGAAGACGGCCAACCCACCCGCGTCCTGGGAGCATGGATAGGAAACAATGTCACTGATACCCGACCTTGGTCCCCGGCAATTGATAAGATCAAGGAGAGACTTGACCGGTGGGCAGCCTCACGCCCCACCCTCAATGCAAAACGCCTAATCATACAAATGACTGTGGGAGGAATGACTCAATTCCTCACGAAGGCACAGGGTATGCCACGCACCATAGCCAAATCCATTAATAGCATCATACGAAACTTCCTATGGGATGGCAAGAAAACACCGCCAGGTATGAGCCTGGAACAACTTGCCAAAACACAAGCCGAAGGAGGCATAGACCTCCTAAACATCGAAGATAGAAACTATGCAATAGAACTGACCTGGCTCAAATCGTACATCGACCGATCCCATCAGCGCCCCACATGGACATTTGCTTTTGATGCCATAATAAACTGTACCGTCCGACTAATCAAGTCCACATGAGAGTCCCATATGAAATGACGCTTGAACTTAGGATGATCACTGAGGTGACTGTTGAGCTTTAGGCTTTGGACAGTCAGGTCGGCGATGCGACCCGCAACATCCGCGTCGATCACAGACATGCTCAAATGGACATTCCAAGGAGAGACGACGGCAGGTACCTCGATTCCAGTTGTGGCAGGCGTCTCTGCGCCCCGAATCAGGATTCTTTCGTCCACTTTTTCCTGATCGACTGGAACCTCCTTCTCCGGCATTGGGACCCATACCATATGTGGAGAGGTATGTAGATGGTTCGGAGATCATCGAATGCGGCAAAGTGATCGAGGCATAGGTGTTTTTGATTTGCCGCTCGCAGCCGGATGGCTTTATCGAGCTCGATGACTCGGTCATGGAAGAGGGGTTGAATGGAGGCGAAGAGTCCGGAGATGAAGTTTTGATAGGAGAGATACTCCCTGTGTCTAGGTGGAAGTGCATAGGCGGTGGCTCGAATGGTCTTTCCGAAAGCAATGACCCAGTCTCCGTGAGATTTGATGGACTTGGATTGTTTAGGGAGTCGGATGGAGACTTGGAACAAATCTCCAATGTCCTGAGATTGTTTGGTTTCAACCTCGGTGGAGTAATGGGCTCCAAGAACTTTGGACAGGTCGACTGCCTGCCCTTTGACGATGTTGAGCCACTGATCAGGAGGGAAGTTGGGACATCCGGGTGATAGGAGGATTCTCCGGACAACATATGTGGGGTCTGCAGCCCAATCATCAAGGAGGTCGAGGACTTGGCGGAGATCAGGTTTGAGTCGCTCTCGGTGGATAGAACTGGACAAGCGCCAGGGAAACTGGGACTTGTCGACTGTCGAGCGCTTCCGTTTATGGGATCTATCCTCCTCATCTTCTGAGGAGACTGTTGACCTGAATCCCTCTGGCGTTTGAGAGGCACGTCGTCCCGAAGCGTGGATGTCTGATCCGCTCTGGCTCCGATGCAAGCCTCGAGGGGAAGTCGACTCAGGAGACTGGCGGGTTCGAACCAATTGCTGATCCTTTCCGCCAATGGAATCGACTTCATCAAGCATCCTGAGATAGACGGCGAGTGCTTCCGCGCGCTCAGAGGTGGAATGTCGTGACTCGTCCGACTCAATTTGCGCTTGTATGGACAAAATCGCTCCTGCCTTTGATATCTGATCTCGTTGATATTTGTCGACGACGTCGAGAGCCTGTTGTGGAATGGTTGGACCGGTTTGTCCGAGATCCGGCTGAGAAGAGGCGGTTTTGGACGACTGGAGGACATGATCAGACATGAGTTTTGCGATGGGAAGAATTGACTAGAATATAGCGCAAAATGAGTACTCTCTGTCGGGACAATGAGAGGTTAGCAGATTCGACAGCGAGAAAAATCATCCACTGACCTGGCGAGACAATGAGAGCGTTGAGGAGAAGATAGGAGGCCCCATCGAGCAAATGTCTCGCCAGAGGGTGGATGACTAAGAAAAGGGGGTGGCCCCCGGCGGAGCTGGCGAAGGCATGGCACACAAAACAGCGACCGCCGTCAATTAGTCTTGTATAAACACGTTTAAACACAATTAATAACCGCTATTAACCACCGGTCAAAAGTGGAGGAGGTTTTTAACCGGTTATTAACAGCCTCTCGAGTTTTCGCCCGTACCCTAGTGAACTGGGTTGTGTAAACCCCCATCGCTGTGCCTCCCTAGCCCGCGATATCACAGGTCTCACAGAAGACAAATATAATGCACTCATTCATCCCAAGAAAGACAGACTCACCCTCACCCATAGGCGAAAAGAAAAAAACAACGCCGCCAAGATTGATCGAGGGGACGAAGTAGTCTTCGACCCGACTGTCACCTCCCGTAACTCTCTTGATGAATGTTTCCGTGTCCTAGGAGACCACACACCGGACCCACTAGAACCTGCATACCGCCTAAGTAACCCCAGAAGAGAGCAAGGCCAACAAATCGAACCACTAACAATATACACTGACGGAAGTTGTATCAAGAACGGCAAACTCGACGCAATATGTGGAAGCGGAATATGGTTCGGGGATCAAGACCCTCGAAACAGAGCCTTTAGAGTCCCAGGCGAACGCCATTCCAACCAAATTGGTGAAATTGTGGCCGTCGTTGCCGCCCTTCAAGACACAGACCCAACAATACCAATAACTATTGCTACGGACTCTAGATATGTCATCGATGGCATGACAAAGTACCTGGGTACTTGGGAAGATATCGGATGGACAAATATAAAGAACGCCGAATGGCTTCAAGCTGCCGCCTATCAGCTACGCAGACGAGCAGCGCCAACTTCCTTCAAATGGATCAAAGGACATGCAAACCACCAAGGAAACGAAGAAGCAGATGAACTCGCAAAACGAGGGGCCCTTAAGGCCCAACCAGACTTGATAGACCGTAACGTGCCGGAAAACTTCCGCCTCTACGGAATAAAACTCACAATGCTGACACAGAAAATCGCATACAAAGCAATACGCGCCCGCCGAGAGACCCCCTACACACGACACACCCTCATAAACCTGGACGTCACCCGTTACGCCATACAAAGTGCCACACGCAACCTAGAAACTGACGCGACGATATGGAAAAACTTGAGACAACCGGATATCCGACGAACCATACAAAACTTCTTCTACCGTGCAATGACCGGTTCACTACGCATAGGTGACTTCTGGACCAATATCCCTAACTACGAAATTCGTGCAAACTGCTCGCACTGCGGGAGAGACGTAATCGAATCCCTCGAACATATAATTACTGAGTGTACCACAGAAGAGAATGACACCATCTGGAATCTGGTACGTCAGGCATGGCCCGACCCCACAGACAACTGGACGAAGCCCACTTTGGGCGCCATCATTGGGTGCGGTAGCCTCGCCCCCGCCCACGATGAAACAGGAGTAAGCTCCCCACAACAGCGAGGCTCTGCACGACTAAAACGCATCCTCCTATCCGAATCCGCATACCTACTGTGGACGATGCGCTGCGACCGCGTCATTGGGGACCATACCCTCACCCGCACAGCCACAATCACGAAGTGGAGAAATACCATCGCCTCCAGACTTGACATCGACCGCAGACTGGCGCGATCGAAACGGAAACAATATACGAAGTCAAAAATCCTCCACACCTGGAGCTCAGTCATCCCCCACCCTGAATCCCTGCCACACGACTGGATTACAAACCTTGAGGTTTTAGTGGGTATCAAACTACCAAGGCCCCCTGACTAAACCGGGGACACCGGGTAGCACACGGAGCCCCACACCCCCTGTGAAAACAGGGCGTGCGTAAGCGCATTTTTCCTCGGACCAACTAGACAAAGTCTAGTTGCCTTAGTAGTGTGTTATGTAGGACTAGCTTTGTCGGTCGCTACATAATATTACACTTGTCCAAAAAAAAAAAAAGGAAGCGTGATTACGTGTCCACCTCCTCGCCAGCGAAGCTTGCAGAATGGTCTAAAAACATTGGTGTCTGCTCCCTCGCTACCAACGGGAAAAAGTATAGTTCCATGTACACCCAATGCGCTCTCCTTTTGGCACAGTGTCTCGTACACTCAAATTGGTTCTACCCTCGAATTTCAGGATCATGTTCGTTCCCTCCGTCCAACGACAGTCATCATGCATGCAGCAGGAGCAGCAGGATCACAGTTTATGCACTCAGAGTCGGTGTGGCGATTTTGATATATGAATTGGATTGTAGTTAGCATTAAAATGTGATACAATTTTGATGCTGACTTTGAAATGTCTCTCGCTCTCCACTCTGATGCATCAATGATACATCACTGACATAGATACCCCCTGTAGATGCATGCCTGTGATACATCAGTGCCTCTCAGGTCATCCAAGCGATATATCAATGTAAGGTTCCTCGTCCGTGCTGATATACCATCCGTATGACTGACCATTCTAGTGACGGATGTGATACATTCCGCATGCTTGTAGGTCGTCCTAGCATCACGGCGGCGCACCCCTGTGATACATCAATTACATCCATCCGCTGCGAGTCAGCAGTAATACATCAACCACACTCGTCCGTGCTGATATACCATCCGTATGACTGACTCCAGAGTGACAGATGTGATACATCCCCCATGCTTGTAGGTCGTCCTAGCATCACGGCGGCGCACCCCTGTGATACATCAATTACATTCAAGGCCATCCGCTGCGAGTCAGCAGTAATACATCAACCACACTCGTCCATGCTGATATATCATCCGTATGACTGACTCCAGAGTGACAGATGTGATACATCCCGCATGCTCGTAGGTCGTCCTAGCATCACGGCGGCGCACCTGTGATACATCAATTACATTCAACTGGCCATCCACTGCAGCAGTAATACATCAACCACACTCGTCCGTGCTGATATACCATCCATACGACTGACTCCAGAGTGACAGATGTGATACATCCTGCATGCTCGTAGGTCATCCTAACCTCACGGCGGCGCACCCCTATGATACATCAATTACATTTAAGGCCATCCGCCTCGAGTCAGCAGTAATACATCAACCACACTCGTCCGTGCTGATATACCATCCATATGACTGACTCTAGTGACAGATGTGATATATCCCGTGTGCTCCTTGGTCTGTCCTAGCATCACGGCGGCGCACCCTTGTGATACATCAATTACATTCAAGGCCATCCGAGCGATATATCAATGTAAGGTTATCCACTGATATACCATTTGTTCCGCTGATATATCATTACTCTAGTGATGGCATGTGATACATTGCGCGTGACGATCCGAGTGATATACATAGCTCCAGTTGCATTGCGATACATCACTCGAGTAGTACGTGCATAAGCTTAGATACACAATATATAAGTCATCGTCCCTCCAACACTGTGTTGTCAGAACACGACTTCCACAATGACTTGAATGATGTCATCAAGCCACAGCGCAAGGCAGCTTGTCGTTTAGCATAAGCTGCCCAACCCTCGCGCTCTGCCTTGGTTTCGAATGTGCGAGCGTATGCACGCTGTAACCACTGATTCCCTTCCCACTCAAAAAATGCCACTACTCTTCGCATTTCTTCTCGGAGTAACTGAACCTCCTCACTCCATCGAGCCTCACGGGCTCGTGCTTTGCACCATTCGATTCGCAAACCTGTGGTGCTCAACGTTCATCTGAGGCTAAATTGAAGGGACTCACAGTCCTGAAGATCGTCGTCTCTCCTTCCCAACACACCTGGCATCTTCCAAATCCAGGACATATCTCTGGTGCCTTCCGTCTGACCATCCAACATATCCGTCATATGCCTCATGTCGGCATCGCGCAATGGACGGAGAACGTTGTCCCAGCCATTCTTGTCGAGCCCGGGGGCAAGCACCTGCAAACGCTGATGTGCAGCTGTGTACCTGGCTTTGGCACGTTGTCTCTTTTTTGCGACATGGTCAAGAGCTCCACGTGCTCGTGTGTTACCACGCTGACCTCGTACATTGACTTTTTTGAACATGGAGATGTGAGCATGAACCTGGATTGCCCGCCGAACGTCATTGAGGGCATCGTTGGCCTGCGCATGACGCAATTCCCACTCGATTCGTCGGAGTCGCGAATCACAAGGGGTACCGGCTGGCAATTCCGAAGGAAGCCATAATTTGACCTTTTCAGGTTTGTCTTCATCGGCCACATCCTTACTCTGAACTTTGTCGCCAGTCCGTAGAGCAGCGACCGAAGGCATATACAGTAGCTGAACCTGAGTCCACGACTCCAACCTCCTTTGGAGGGCATTACGGCGGGCTGCAATGTTCGCCTTATGTAAATCTGTAGCATGAATTCCGAGTTCGGCGATATCCCAAACCAGGCGACGTCTCAAAAATGAATTTAATGCATGACTGAACACAGTGAGTAGCAGACGTGACTTACTGGATCTCTTCAATGTCAATCCCTTGCGACATCAGTATGAACGGAGATATGTCGGTGTGGAGCGACACATTGGCATGGTCTACCAGTTCCCGTGACTCCTCCTCGGTGAGACGGAGCCTCGCCTCCGAGAGCGTCATTGCTACATGACCAGAGTGAACACTGAAGCCAGGAGTGCACCCAATTTCACTCACGTGTGACTTGATTCTCGAAAGGATTCATCATCGTCCCAGTTGTATCTTCATTCCAAGCTGCCAGGTTAGAGATCCATTGCTCCAATTTTGAGGGCTCAATGGCCGCCTCAAGTTCCTCAAGTTCTCGGCGGTGGCGTTCTGCCCAGCGTAGCCCCTCGGTTAATTTGCGTAGCATACTTCGTCCTGCCAGCATGATCAACATGCACCCACGAGTAATCAAGGCTGTGCTTACCCATCGCGATACTTTTCTTCCAGTTGGAATCACCGAAATGGTCGTCTAAATGATCCCGGCGCCCGCCGGGACCCATCTCTTTGGTACTTGAAGCCACACGATTGAAGTTGGCCCAACCACGCTCCGGAGCCTCTCCATCAGTACGGCCAACCCAGCGGGTGAAATTGAAAGAGAACCGTGTTTGGCAGGCCTGGACATGCGCCTTAAGATGAAATTTGGGGACAAAGAAACGTACAACCTTGTCTGTATGGTTGAACTGGAGACGGTCGGGTAGATTCACCATACGATTCCAGAGTTTCTTGTGCCATTGGCAGGCTATGTCATAGGAAAAGTTGTACATGCGTAGTCCGAAATGGGATATGGCTGAGAATATGATATAGTCCATATTGATGTACCTGATTCCATGAACATTCGGCATAGCGATACAGAACCTGTGCCCGCTCACCTCTCTCCGATTTGCAGGTCTCCCACACCATTTGGGAGCTTCATTTCGTGTCGAGCACAATCGATAGTTCCGACACCAGTGGCTGCTAGCCCACGTGAAGGCTTTGTATTGGCACTGTTGACAGCGCTGTGGCTCACACAGGTGCTCCTCTGTTTGATCCGCGTCAATAATAGATCAAGAAATGGATATGAAACTGACTTCCTGGGGTTCTTTAGCATGACGCGCCAAGTATGTTTTGTATGTCTCCTCCTCGACGAAATACGCCCACCCACGATTCAGACTAGGGTCGAGTTCCTCGGATGATACAGCTTTCCGCTTGAGGCGGAAATTTGCATCGATCGCGACAAAAAGCGCATACAGCCAACCTTGTTCGGGCGCCTTTGTCTCCCATCCGTCCGGAAGGTTAATCCCAGGATGAGGGCAGGCTGGGCATTTCACCACGCATTCACCTTCTTTTGTTGGCTCGATGCCATTCGGATCGTGGCCCCTCCCTGCCCGTTTTAACTGCTTCAAGTGGCGGAATTGCCTAGTCATACGCAGGAACGCCAAATATCGATCACGTACTTCTTTCATTCCAGTGTTATCTGTGAGCCGTGCCAGACTGCTGTAGTATTCATACACCGATGCCTTCGACTCTAGAGACAGCAGGTGAAAGGACTTCAGAACTGCGAATGTAGCAGCTGTCCGAGGTTCACTGGTAGTTGCCGGAAACCACCGAGAGCGGAGGAGTTGTTTGTAGTTTGTTTGTGCTGACTCGCACCCACAAAAATCCAAGCTGACCATATGAACACCGTTGATGTCGATCACGACAAAGTTGTCACCACTGGCGGGCCTGGGATTGTAGCACGTGTCTCCTGGAGGATGACCTAGTTGAATGCGAAGGCCCAGCGATTTCAAGGTGATGCGCTCGAAATAATCGCCATTCCATTCCTGCCAGCTAATCGTCAACACGCCCACGTGACAGTTCTAGATCATACATACCTCGATCCTGTGTAGTGGCAAAATTGTATGGTGGGATAGCACACACTCTAAACACGTTAGGTGTGTCCCAAAGCAGTCCTCACAACGGTAACGTGGCCTTGTACCATTACTGCAGTCACAAGCATCCCGCTGATCACCACCGCGACCTTCCAGGCGAATGAATTCATCAAGAAATGACGACCGTTCAGGAAGCCACTGAAGAAGCGGGTGGAGCTGTACATTGTCAGACAGGCTCGTTTATCGATAATACTCACTTACACTGGGCCCTTTTTTTTTTCTAGGCTCATCTCTAGCTTCTTCATCTAAGCCTGGTTCGGGCTCGGTTTCCATATCAATTTGATCTGGGGGGATTGTCCAATCCCTTTCCACAGGATCAGACAATGTTGGTGGTTCGTTCCCGGTTGCTGTGTCTGCAGTCACGAAATCTGATTGTACTGAGATGTTTCCATGTTCGTTGGCTCGGTATATGTGATGACGATGGTACGTTATTTCCTCCTGCTCACTCTCGAACTTAGCCACTCGAGGTTTCTTGGTGGGTCGTCCGCGGGGCATGTTGGCTGAAGGTGACAGGACGACGTGAGCTAGCTTCGAAGTAATCTCACTGACTCTCGAACCCAGACGCACAAAGGTTCTGAGCTGGTTGTCCGCGGGGAGAAGGTGGTGGCACCAACATGAGTTAGCTTCGAAGGTTGGGTCAGGATCTTCTTCTCAATCTTCCTTCACTACACCAACCCCTTCAAGAGCGATGTATCACCCCTGGTTGAGGTATATATACCCTCTCGTTCACGCTGCCACATTTATCTCACCATGCCCAGACAAAATGTCAGTGTTTTTTATGTATTTATTATGCTTTGCCTTGATATGAACCCTTTTTAAGCACTCTCGTCGTCCGCGGCTGGATGGTCAGAACCTAAGGCTCGCATTGAACAATATGGACCCTTTCCCCCTCCGTGGATCACAAATGGCATGGGCCATCCGCCGTTTCTACGCTCGAGGAGACTGGGTCTTTCAAACTCACCAACAGCGACGACAATTCTTCCGTGATATGGCGCACGACTTCAACCATACATGGCCACTGTTTTCCTCCATCCCGTCACCAGTTACCCCCGATGACACCCAGCAAGAGGAAGTCGCGCAGGAGATGGCGAAACTCCGTGAAGTGCGTAACACCACTACATGTACTGACATGTCTGACTCGTAAACAGCACCTCCAGTACTTCTGGCTGTGGGTTAACTATGGTCGACGGTATTTCCATATAGAGTGGCAGGCGGCAACAGGGATTCTTGAGGATGATGATTGATATTATATTACCACGATGTATATCTCCGTGTTTTTTGATCCGAGCAGTGCGGTATTCGGGCTGAATAAGTTGTGGCGCTAGCAAGCCTAACAAGATGCAAACAGGTTACAATGTACCTAGGGATTGGTAAACGAATAGTCTACTCTGCCGCATGGCGGCGATATCCTTGTCCTCCATTGCCGCCATTAACAAATCTTCTATCACGTGCAAAGCACTTCTGACACGCTTCTTCAGAACAGAAAGTACCTCGTCGTCGGCGAGGCCACTTATAGCCATGTCTCTCAGTGCTGCCTCTACTTCCCCCACGGCCGTGTGTATAGATGAAATGCCATCATAGCATTTAGTGTTGATGTAGTTGACGCAGAGAGTATCCATTAGCGAGAGGAATGGTTGTCCGAATAGGCTCTCGAATGATGGTTCACCATTGGTGTCCTCTGCATCAAGACGATCCATGTTTTCTCTTTAAACAGATGGATTATATAGACACAGTGAGATCAATAGCAAGGACCACATACCGATCTTTGGGGGTGGCAGACATGCTTGCCTCAAGATGCTTGCTGCGACGCTTGCGCCGTGCCTTTGCATTGATTTCATTGCGGTGGCTAGTGCGCCCAGGCCGCGTCATAAAATTGGCTATGAGTTCAAATCATTAGCCTACACTCACTGTTGATAATATTTAGCTCGTGAAGCACGAGCTGCCTGCCGTCTTTCATGTGGTGTCTGGTATAACCTAGGTCGTGGCATGGTGCAACTTGAACCGATACGGTAGTAAATGGGACGGTCCACCACTTTGCGCAATAGGAGCGTTACTGGCTGCACTTCATCACATTACACAAACCTAATGAGAGTTGCTGTGTTGCGGGATGACCAACGGTCAAACTGGTGGCAGTACGGTGCACACTGTGAGCCTGTACGCGTAATAACATTGCGACAACGACAGTGTGTCCTAGCGAGCATACTAGTAGGAGATTTACCGGGACTATTAGCAATAGGAGATTTTGGGAAGTGACCGGTGATGGGATTCTCACAGCCAAAGTCATCCCGAATGGGAGCACAATGATAACCATGGTGATGTAGGAGATTTACCAGTCTAATTGGCAACAGGAATGTCAAATTCTGGAGTGTCTGAAAGTGTCTGCTCAGCAAGCTGGTACATGCACTGAAAGCAGATTTCGACGTCACTGCGACCGGGTACATGGAGCCAAATGTGTCATATACCCTACAGATAAATTACAAAGTAGCTACTGCTCTGTGTCATAGACAGCAAGAATCAATCTTTCAAGATACTGTTGGAATCTCAAAGGGCCGCAGTAGTCAATGGTAATTCTTCCCCTGTCAATGACACGGAATCTTGATAGGCGGTGAGATTATTAGTGGGTGAAACGCAATGGTGGCTTGTTTGTTACTCACCCTCCATTTACTACGACAGCCCTGATTGTATTTTGCAGTTCTTGAATGCTCGTGGAATGGGCAAACGACAGACTCGAAGGCATATCCTGTAAAAGTGCTTCTGATATTTTGATGACACATTAGCGCTTTTTGGGTAGCGGTAGGCAGAAGGCAGAAGGCGTACCCTGCACGAGGTTGAATTCCTCGACATTGACTGTGGAAGGGACATCGAGCACACGTGCCAGGAATACTTCCAGGTATCTGGTGCTGGCCTGTCGCATCAGAGCAAAAAAATGCACTCTGCTCATGTTGTGTGTGGAATGAAGGATAGAGGGGTGTGGAAAGGAGGAACTGATTCAGCAATATGGCATTTTGAGCGTAAGGGGGGGCCAACTTAGCAAAACGGCGTTTTGAGTGTAAGGGGGGGCAGGCCAACTCCACAAAACGGCGTTTTCACCATCAAGTCACATCCTGGTGTTGCTATAATCGGAAAACTTCCTGCCTGGTTCCCATTCAGAACCAGGTCGCGAAAGCAACAGCGTTAGGCGGCAGCGATAGGAATTTAGCAGAACCTCACCAAAAGTGACTAAGGGCACCTTGCCGGGCGGTGATACGAGATCTACAGAACTTAATCTTGGATTCTTACTTCATTTTGAACGTCTGTGCTTCGTACCAAGAGTTAATTTATTGAGGGAACTGTGCCAGGCGGTGATAGGAGATGGTGCATACCAGCGTGTGCATAGGCGGATAACATGGTGGATCATGTGCAGAAGGTGTCCTGTTGCCCGCCTTGTCCGGCTTAAAAGCCACTCGGAATTAAAATCAACAAGAACCAATCCGAGGAAGTACTTACTAGGTGATATTGATCGCGTGCGGCGTGCCTACACAAAATGTTTAAAGTTAATCATTTATAGAGAAGCTTACCAGCTGACGTTATCTCAGGGATTGTCCTACCTATAGAGGGTGGTACATTTTCACCCAAGGGGTACATTTCTCTCCTAGTATCTCTGACGGCGGTCACAAGGCCAACTTGCATACACTGTGTGGAACGTGAGTGCAGCACTGTACATTGAAAAGTGGATTGGATCAATCCTACCATGATGGGGCGATCATCCTAACATATAGTTACCCCACAGCATCCATTCCATTCAGAGCTGACAGCGACAGCACTCTCCACCCCGGTTCACATATCTTTGTCAGCTCTTCGCATCCAAAAGTGAGTGGATCAGCACTATTGAGGGCCCACATATTCACACATCACCTTGTAGTGTCGCCACATTTGTGGACAAACGCTGAACAAGAAGCGTACATACTGGAACATTACGACAGTTTTATGCAGTGTCAAGCGAAACGCGATTACAGTACCTTCTGGCCGCCATTTTTTCACGGGTGGTTCACGAAGTATCCGGAACGTATGGTTGTATTCCCAAACATACCGATCGATGTCGAGCTGTCCAAGGACCAGAAGGAAGCTGTGGGAGCAGCAGTGAAAACGCGGCAAGATGTAAGCAGGTTTGTTGATGATAGTGGAACTGCTGAGCTGAAAGGGTTATAGCAACTGCGGAACAAGTTGCGAAACACGTGGGGTGCAAGTAGGAAGACTCGCCAAGCGAAGGAAACAGACACGAAGACGATGGTCTCGTTGATTACGGAGTTGATGCAGCCAAAAGATACTCGGTCTCGAAAGCCGCAGAAGATCGAAGCCTACATGGACCTATTTTATGATGAGAAAATTCGGCCGGCCATTGAAGGCGCTACGAACGTACAGGCAAACAATACAATTGCTGCCACCACTGAGGACGGATCCAAGTTGGGTAAGCACAAACTTGGCGAGATTATGCGAAAATCACGGGAATTGTTCAAACAAGAGAGCGACGAGGTCAAAGGGATGGTAGAGGAACACTGGAAAAAGATGATCGCAGAGAGGGAGTCGGAACAAGATGGGAAAAGAGGCGGCGGCACACGAAAGAGCACCAAGTAGTAAGTATAGGAGCAGTGAGTGGCGAGGTCAGCACACTTACTTGCATTGCAGCTATGTCGATAAACTTGCGCCAACCCTTGCCCATGTTTTTGAAGGGCTACAAGAGTTGACGGGATGGTCATTTTGCCTCCTAATGGGTGGACCATCGCCGGCAGCGGGAGGGAAAATTGAAGCCTGTAGCCTTCACATTGGGACGTCCGAGCTCGGGTATACCTTTGACCAGGCTTACTCGGAATTCGCCTCGGGGATCATGCGACCATTCAGGAATTTTCTAGATCAAGTACCTGTCAATGGTAAGCCGTCAGTTGCAGGGAATGTAGGGTTAGAACTGACAAGCTTACAGTGTCGCACTCGCTCAAGAATGACGACGAAGCCCAATGGAACCTTCCAACGAAGGTGGCAGATAGGGCTGCAGAAAGTTCCGGATATTGCCTGGATGGCGATGGCGGTGATGCATTGGCTGCTGCGGGGTGTAGTCTGAGGTTGGCGCTGGAAGACGGTGATACATCAGAGATGTCCAATGCAAATCCCACGTTGGACCCTGATCCAACTTCTACGCCCAATGACTTTGCATATGACTTTGGCAATCCCTCCGCTCTCGCAGCGCTCGATGATTTCTTGCTCAAGTATGGGGAACACCTTCCATCTTCAAGTTTGGCCCCACAGCTCCTGCAGGACACCCAAAGTCAGCATCATCCGAATACATCCAACCCGGTCGCACAAGTTCCGTGCCTCTCAACCACCCAAAACTCTCTTCTGCCTCCACTTCCCAGCACCTCTGTGAATCCTCAGCACAACGATCCTGGCCCCACTCCATCTCACTCTAGTACCCCAACTGATGGCCCTGGCCCGGTTCCATCTCCCTCTACCTCCAAAACCGAGGTTCCACGAGCTGGGCAGCATCATGATGTGATCCCCGCTGTCCTCCACCCACTGCCTCTGGTTCCCGTTCCCACCACTCAGATTTCCGCATCCACTGCACACGGTGAGCAGCCAGGATCCTTTGCCCCTCCGTCTCTGCCTGCAGATGTAGCCGAGTTACCTCGGCCTAACGAGCCCAGTGGTGTAGCTCAGAACCCCAACCCCCCAACACTCCCCTCTACGACGCAAGCCCAAGCCGAGTTGCCCCCGCCGAATTCTGCCCTTCCATCTCTGCCTGCAGATGGAGCCGAGTTGCCTCGGGCTAGCAAGCCCAGTGGTGTGGCTCAGAACCCCCCAACACCCTCTGTGACACAAGCCCAAGCCGAGTTGCCCCTGCCGAATCCTGTTCCGCAACCCCCACAAGTCCCCGTCGAGACTCAAGATGAAGTCACACTTCCACCGATTGCCGCGTTGGTTGAACCCCTCACCAAGCGACAGCGGCAGCCGTCCAAACGCAATGAAGAAGCAAATAGTATTGGAAAAGAGACTGGAGGGTCCAAAAAACGCTCGGCGGCGGCGAGCAGCACAAGGGGTGCATCTTCAAAGTGAGTGATCGGCGACCTTATGCTTTACTCCTATTGATAGGCTTGAGCCTTGTTAGGAAAAAGAGGACGAAGTGAGTGTATTTCTGGGGACCACACTATAGTACAAACGGTGTATCTTTGATTCTCAGCGTAATAAATCACAATGCTCGCCATAAATATTGATCATGTTTATCTCAGGCTGTAAGTCTTGCATTCCAAACTTGTGGACACTTGGATGAGTTATGTATCACACCACGTACCTGACTCTGATTCCTGTTAGAAGGGGTGATATATCAGGCCAGATCCATCACGTAAAGATCCGTCGCATGAATGCATTGTCGAGCGACTCAGAGGATAATGTACCATTAGTCCCGTACCCAACTAGCCCAAGCGATCAGTAGTAACCAGTCATGAGTAAAACAAGTGAAACGGACATACAAGCGTGTGTGATATAGATATATCATAGCTGAGGGCGGCAGATGCATAAGTCTGATTCCTGTTAGAAGGGTTGATCTATCATGCGCTGTTGAGCGTGGACAATGTATCATTACTTCCATACCTACTAGCTCGAGTGATATATCAGTAGAAACCAGCCGAGAGTAAAACCAGTGAAACGGACATACGGGCATGTACGATATATCATAGCTAGCATGGCAGAAGCGTGGGTCTGATTCCTGTTATAAGGATTGATATATCGGCCGAGATCCGTCGCATGAATATACCTACTAGCTCGAGTGATATATCAGTAGAAACCAGTCGAGAGTAAAACCAGTGAAACGGACATACGAGCATGTACGATATATCATAGCTAGCGTGGCAGAAGCGTGGGTCTGATTCCTGTTAGAAGGGTTGATATATCGGCCGAGATCCGTCGCATGAATAGACCTACTAGCTCGAGTGATATATCAGTAGAGACCAGTCATGAGCACACACCTGTGATGCATCACAGCTGAGCATGGCAGAAGCACAGGGTCGGAGTCCTGTTAGAAGAGTTGATATCGGCCGAGATCCGTCGCGTGAATAGACCTACTAGCTCGAGTGATATATCAGTAGAAACCAGTCGTGAGGACGCACCTGTGATATATCGCAGCTGAGTGTGGCAGAAGCAGGGTTGGATTCTGGTTATAAGGGTTGATATATTGGCCGAGATCCGTCATGTGAATATACCTACTAGCTCGAGTGATATATCAGTAGAAACCAGTCGTGAGGACGCACCTGTGATATATCGCAGCTGAGCGTGGCAGAAGCAGGGTTGGATTCTGGTTATAAGGGTTGATATATTGGCCGAGATCCGTCGCGTGAATATACCTACTAGCTCGAGTGATATATCAGTAGAAACCAGTCGTGAGGACGCACCTGTGATGTATCGCAGCTGCGCTGGCAGATGTACGAGGTCGGATGGACGGTTGATATATCAATCAACTCACGCATGAACATTGACAAACGTACGAGAACAATGATGATATATCGACGCTGAGTTGATTGATACATTGATGTATGTGGGCGGATCCCTGTATAATTCTAGCTTATTGATGTATGGCATTTTTCGTGGTACTACAATCATTTGATGTATGATTTCCACCGATACTGGTGGCCACTTAGACACGACTCTGTATATAAGGTCGTCCGTCGAGCGGAAGAATCTAAGCAATAGTTTCCCCCCCATTTTCTATCCGTCCGAAACACGAGAACGATAAGAACGAACGACGACAACGACTATCTTTCCCCGCTTACCTCATCATCAACTCTTACCTATCGCGGCTTGACGCCGTCCCCTTCAAACTAGCATACACGTTCCTGCCTCCCACGCAGTGAACTACCTACAACTGGAGCCCACTGCGAGGGGATTGGTTTGACCAAGCCCCCCTTTTTTTAAAATCTCATCATTGCACCCATCGCTCACAACAACTCCTCAGTACCACCTCGAACAACAAGTAGACGACAACATCTGGTCGTCTCTGCCCCACCGCTAACGACAAGAGCAGCTGCGTGACGAGCGCGGACAACCGTCACCGAATCCAACGGACCTTCTTTTTTAGATCCAGACTCTACCTTAGGCCTTCCGGGTGCTTTCGCAAATTCACCGATCACCTCGAATCTCTCAGAATCTCCCACTCTCATTAGCCTCGAAGTAATCCCTTCCGACGACGCCTCACTCCTCACCGATCTTGAGGATACTTCATCTAGTAGCCCCAAAGACCCTTCAGTACCCGAAAGTTCCTCGCCGCGCGCATTCACTCCTCCATTGACTACTCCGCCTCTACCATCGACGCCGCCTACCGCCACTCAGCGCCTGCCCTCCACCCTACTCTTTGCTCCTCCACGACCCCTTAGACCACTCTCCTCAGCCACCACCGTTTCTGCCGCTCCGTCGCTCTCTCGTCATTCAAAATCAACCCCGTTTACCCCTTCCCATCCCACATTGCCATCAGCGTCTCTGTCGATCGCGAGTAATCCAGCTCCTTCTTCGTCAACACCACCAACCACCATGTCAACATCTACAAAAGGCATCAATGTGATGCCCGCCCCAACTTCCACTAAAGCTCCGTCCTTTAATGGCGAGACGTCTGAGCTGTTTGAATTCTTCGAATACTTCGAGGATCTTTCAGATTCTTGTGCTCTCACCAATGCGGAGAAGTCCAAAGTAATTGTTCGCTACGTTGACAAGGCCACCAAGCGTTTTTGGGTTACGCTAACTGGCTACGAAACGCGTGACTACGACGTCTTCAAAAAGAGCATTTTAGCCCAATACCCCGGCGCAGAAAAGGGCATCAAGTACACCCGGCGGGACTTAGAGCTGATTGTTGCCTTACCAGGCAATGATGACATTTCCACGGAGACGGAGCTTCTACAGTATTATAGATCCTTTCGCCCAGTCGCGGTATGGCTTGTCGCCAACAACAAGATCTCTATGCACGAGCGAGATAGGTATTTCTGGCAAGGATTACCTACAACAGTTCGTCGAGCAATTGACCGGCGCCTCGAGCCTAAAGACCCTAATTATTCCCGCGATGAGCCCATGGACTATGAGAGTGTCCTTAAGGCTGGTCGCTTCGTTCTTTCTGATGATGCGTTTGATGCAGATCTTAACGACCCTATTGCAGCAAGGTTACGAGCCTTGAGAGAAAGCCGGACCTCCACTTCTCAGGCCAAGCATGCTCACACTGCCCCAGTGGACTCAGATGATGAAGATGAGGCAGATAGGCGTAGAAAGGATGTTCCGAAGGATGTGCACACCAAGCGAGTGTCGTTCGCACCCACCGCACCTGAGCGAACTCAGTTTGACGAAGTCGAGGATATCGCACGGAAGCTTCATAACCTAAACCTAGCAGATGTGAACTATTCGGCGCTGTACACGCGCCTTTTGTGTCTCGCCCCAGCTGCGGCGCAAGCTTGGGCTGCACCGTCTACTCGTCAGCTTGCGCAAACAGCCACCACCTCGACTGTCCAATCCGCTGGCCCTTCGTCCATGCGTCCTCCCACTACTGCCCTTACCGCTCTGCTCTGCTACATGTGTGGGGGACCACACTGTCTAAGGGATTGTGCCCTCGTCAACGATTTCATTCGCAAGGGATGGATTGTACATGTCAACGGGTATCTCGTGTTTCCGGATGGGTCCCGCATTAGAAGAGATGCTGTTTCGGGCTTCCTTAAAGACACTATAGAAGACCACTACAAGGCTTCCGCTCCTGCCGCTACGGAGTTCAAGCGAGACATGCCCCCTCACACGGCTGCATCCAGTGTTCTGGTCTCGGCTGAACCGGACACTTATCTTTTCCACTGTTCCCCTGTCGTCGACAACCACGCCATAGTCGTTGATGCCACAGATGACGAATCAGATTCCCTCACTATTACCCGCTCGCACACTCGTCGTGCTACAGCTACCACGGAGAGCCTCCCTAGACCCTTGCGGGGAAAGGATAAGGATGAGATGCCACCCGTAGTAATTCCGGCAGACAAGACCACAGCAGCCTATCGCTATGAGTCGAAGGCCGCATCGCCCGACGCGGCGAAACGTATCTATCAGGCAATCCTTTCAACACCCATTCCCAACATTTCTGTGTCCGACCTTCTTGCCATAAGTCCGGATCTATGCAAGGAAGCTGTCGACTACTGTAAGACTCATCGCATTCCCAGCACAGCCACGACTCTCACGGTCGACCACAGTACCATCCCACCAATACAGATCGAGCACGCCACACCACTTAGGGAACTGCCAGTATTGCTCAACAGGTCCATGAGGAAGCAGGACTGTTGGATGAAGGATCAGAGATTGTGGTGATTCGGGAGGACATATGGAAGAAAACCGGTGCACCTCTCTCTGCCCGCCACCAGATGACGATGCAAACTGCCAACGGAAATACCCAGCCAATGAAGGGGTGTATCAAGATGTTGGAAATAGATGTCCAAGGCATCAAAACCTGGGCTCATGCGTATGTCGTTCCCCACGCTCCATACCGGCTTTTACTCGGTCGTCCTTGGCAACGGTTAGTCCGCCTCGACAAAAATGAGACGGACGACACTGTGTACGTCACGATTCATGACCCACTCCGCCCGGATGTGTCTCGCACCATTACCACTGCAGCACGACCCTTCCCACAAAAACCAAAGGATTCCTTTGCTCTCACAGCAGCATTGCATGGTCATCCGGTGTCCTCGCTCACAATGACACCATTCGCCGATGTGTTGCTACGGCAAACTTTCGATTTAGACCCCATCCGTCACGTTTTAGCATATAAAAAGGTTGCTCAGCGGGTCAAACCGGTCGCAACTACCATGCCACAGCGTGCACGCATTATCCGACAATTTCCCGAAGACCCCCTCCTCACGCTACCTCCTTTATCCCCTCACCCTCCTGCATTCACGCCGGGCACACGCCTTACTCAGCAGCGGATCGATGAGCTTGGTCTATTTCGAAATTCCTTTTTATGGCCGGAGGAGCAGAAATTGGCAGCGTTGGTTTTACTCAACAACAAAATGGGTCTTGCATGGGACGAATCGGAAAAAGGTCACTTTCGTGAAGACTACTTTTCGCCTGTAGTTATTCCCACTATCGAGCACACGCCATGGCTTCACCGCCAGCCACCAATTCCACCCGGCATTCGCGATGAGGTAATCAAGCTGATTAAAGCAAAGATCGCATCCGGAGTCTATGAGCCTTCCAACAGTTCCTACCAGTCCCGATGGTTTTGCGTGGCGAAAAAGAATGGATCCATCCGCATCGTCCATGACCTCCAACCGCTGAACGCTGTCACGGTCCGGGATGCAGCCACACTGCCATACGTTGAGCACTTCGCAGAACAATCCGCAGGTTGATTGATCTATACTATGATGGACCTTTTTGTCGGCTTTGACCACCGCACTCTCGCTGAAGAATCTCACGACCTGACCACCTTCCAATGTCCAATCGGCACACTTCGTCTCACCACGCTTCCAATGGGATGGGCAGATTCGCCACCCGTATTTCAGGGCGATGTAGCATTTATTTTACAGGCGGAAATTGACATCACACCCAACTTCCAGGACGATATCAATGTCCTTGGTCCCCGCACTCGTTACGAGCTCGCAGACAGGTCTTACGAGACGATTCCAGAGAACCCCAATATCCGCCGTTTTGTGTGGGAACATTGCCAAGATGTCAATCGAGTCTTACACCGTCTCAAGCACACTGGCGCCACCGTCTCGGCGAAAAAGCTCTTCATCTGTGAGCCACAGGTTTTGGTTGTTGGGCAGCTCTGCAACTACGACGGACGTGCTCCGGACGACTCTAAAGTGTCGAAAATCAAGAATTGGCCCAGCCCATGCCAAACCTGCACGGAAGTTCACAGTTTTCTCGGCACGGCGGGAACAGTCAGAGTTTGGGTACAGAATTACGCCACCATTGCACGACCACTTGTCGATCTCACCCACGAAGGAGTTCCATTTGTGTGGACTGACATCCAGCAGAACGCTATGGACACACTCAAAACTGCAATTGTAAACTGCCCAATCATCCGCCCAATTGACTGCCCCTCCGGTCGCCCAGTCACTCTCGCTGTCGACTCCTCCTGTATCGCTGTTGGCTACATCTTATATCAGGACGACTCCGATGGTTGCCGCCGGCCCTCTCGTTTCGGCTCTATCACATGGAACGAACGCGAATCCCGCTACTCGCAAGCGAAAATCGAGCTGTACGAACTTTTTCACGCGCTCCGAGCGGTCAAAGTTTGGATCATTGGCATCAAAGTCTTCACAGTCGAGGTCGACACTAAGTACATAAAGGGCATGATTAACAACCCGGACATCCAGCTGAACGCAGCCATGAACCGCTGGATCGCCGGTATACTCATGTTCGATTTTCGACTCAAGCATGTCCCCGCGTCACGCCACCAAGGGCCTGATGGATTATCGAGGCGACGGAGAGCTGACGAAGATGGTATGGATGATGAAGAAGCTACGGAAGAGGTTGAGGAATGGATTGATGAGGTCTTAGGCTGTACGGTTTGGATTTCAGACGGATTGGACGCAGGAAGGTTCGCTTTTCAAAACGTAGAGGGAGGAGGGATGGCACTTGCCTTAACAGCAACGACTAGCGGAACAGACGAAGAATACACCACCATTCATTCCTACAAGTAGCAAAGCCACACTACGCGACGAAGAATTACTACATATCAAAGCATTTCTAGATACCTTGACCATCCCGACCCACATCTCTGATGCTCAACGCAAACGACTCCTCAAGCTCGCCTCGGCGTTCTTCGTCAAAGGCGACAAGCTCTGGCGCAAGGAGACGGGCGGACGACACCAATTGGTCATTTTCGCTCCAGATCGGATTCGCATTCTTTGCTCTGCTCACGATGAACTCGGCCACAAAGGGTTCTACGCTACCCGCCGCACCGTTGCAGATCGTTTCTGGTGGCCTTCGCTCAACGACGACCTTGCTTGGTACCTCAAAACATGTCACCAATGCCAGACCCGCGCAATCCGTAAAGTCGTCATTCCGCCCACTGTCGCAATTCCCGCACTGCTATTTGGCAAGGCCTACGTCGATACCATGCACATGCCAACGGCTCAAGGATATTCCTACATCGTACAGGCACGCTGCTCGCTTACAGGATGGCCGGAATGGAGAAAGTTGAAGAACGAGACAGGCAGAACAATTGGAGCATTTCTATTCGAAGAAGTACTCTGCAGATGGGGAGGACTCGAGGAGATTGTAACCGACAATGGCACCCCCTTCGTCGCGGCGCTCAACTGGCTCGCCGAGAAATATCATATCCATCACATTCGGATCTCACCATACAACTCGCAGGCAAACGGGATCGTCGAATGCTCTCACCGCACCATATGTGATTCACTCATAAAAGCATGCGATAGTGACATCACCCAATGGCCAACACTCGCTCCTCACATCTTCTGGGCTGACCGCGTGACTACACAGAAATCCACTGGCCATTCCCCATTCTACATGGCTCACGGCGTTGAACCGATTCTTCCCCTCGACATCTCCGAAGCAACCTTTCTGTTCCCCGATGTTACTCGGAAGTTCGAAACCGCTACGCTTCTCACTGCTCATGCCCACCAGCTTGCCAAGCGAGACGACGACCTTCAGGTGATCCACGAGCGAGTTTTACAGAGTCGATATGCATCCGTCGCTGATTTCGAACAACGCATCACTCATTCCATCTGAGATCACGACTTCCCGCCTGGTGCACTCGTTCTCATACTCAACAAGAAGATCGAAGCGCTCTCCAATGCCAAATGCCGCCCACGATATTTCAGGCCTATGATCGTCATCTCGCAGTCACGAAACGGGTCCTATCGCCTTGCCGAAGTGGACAGCACTGTCTCGAAACTAAAGTTTGCAGCTTTCCGTCTCATCCCATACCATGCCCGCTCCCTCAACAAAGTCTCTGTCACACAATTCATCAATCCTGCCGACCTTGTTGGAGTTGCCACAAACAAGGAGAGCAACTGAGGACAGTTGCTATTCAAAGACCCCGGCAGGTGTAAGGATCGCGCCGTGCGCAGCCGCCGCCAATCGAAGTTTCTTATGCTCGGTCATCACCCATCTCCCATTCCCCTCTCATCCGTCACACTCTAGAACCTTTCCCTCGTTTCAGTCACGACAAAGCGTCATAGATGACGCACGTTTCTTTCTTCTCTTTATATTCTTTGTTCTACTACTACAATATATGACATCATTAATACTTACATTGAGCCACTTAGACACGACTCTGTATATAAGGTTGTCCGTCGAGCGGAAGAATCTAAGCAATAGTTTCCCCCCCATTTTCTATCCGTCCGAAACACGAGAACGATAAGAATGAACGACGACAACGACTATCTTTCCCCGCTTACCTCATCATCAACTCTTACCTATCGCGGCTTGACGCCATCCCCTTTGAACTCGCATACACGTTCCTGCCTCCCACGCAGTGAACTACCTAC